>VZRL01003661.1:3848831-4002623 GCA_013397895.1 Origma solitaria | reverse complement strand
GGAAGGAAGGAAGGAAGGAAGGAAGGAAGGAGACTCTCCGCTCAGTCTTTTAAGGATCAAACCTACTGCTTCGTGGCCACCTAATTTAAAAGATGTGCATGTTTCTGACAGTAAACATGTACCATTATTCTGAGGCAGTGACACAATTCTTCACAGGTGCTTCCGAGAGTGACAGGAACTGAAAACAATGGCTAATGGAGAGCAGAATTGAACACCCACATTGCCCAGTGAGTGCCACAGACACCGATAACTGCCTCATTTGTGTTATTTATCTGCTTCTCTGAAAACCAGTCTGGGTTTAACAAAATAATTATCAAGATGTAATCACCTCCAGGAGAAGTTCCTCACAGTGAGATACACAAAAGTGACATGTCTGGACTGCTTAGACGCCCATCTCTTGTAAGGCACACCCTCTTGTGTATCAAAGTGTTTCTTGTGTCAATTCTGTTTTGTTTCTAGCTAGTTCAGGTGGTTTCTCAGGGAGTTGGGTTTTTTGGAGATTTTTCTCTGTAGGAACTATATTTCCTGCAGCCAGTTTATGGAAACACTCTAGAGTCCAGCAGGATGTGATGACCTAGCAAGGTACATGGAAGCTGTGTGCCATGCCTGTTGTCCTGGCAGTGTCACAGTGCTCTAGGATTTCAAATCCTTCATATGACTTTACCTACTTCTCGATTTTGTGAGAACCTCGAATTGCTTAATATTTCTGTATTCCAAAGCAAACCTGCTCAGAGGGCAAGTAAGAGCAACCCAGGCGCTCTTCCCACCAGCCACAATCAGCCAAGCTCCTCATGCCTAACTCTCCCCAGCACAAGTCCTGCCTTCACTCTGGAATAGCTCAGGATAATCTATACTAAACATAGAGACAATATTTGCATTTTTACTCCACTCTAAACTTCCACATGAAGAATGAGATCATGCTCTGGTCTTCACTGGTAAAGATCTATTGAGCACAAAAATGCAAACTAACAAGCACTGCTAATTTAATGACATAGTGACCAACTTCTTTAATAGGTGTAACTAGAAAATCTAACACATACAGAAAGTTTCACTTGTAAAACATCCAAGTAAGTCAGATGCAAGAGAGAATCTCTAGATGCAGTCCCTTCAAAAATTGTATCTGGATGGACATGTTTCTACTGAGGTTGATTAAAACAATCCCCTAAAATATACTGTTTTGGCTAGCTACTAAAACTCATAATGGAATTTCTAATGTTAATTTTTGTTAGCATGCTTGTGCAGCAAGAGGTAGACAGCAGTGACTTTTCCAGAAGATGCACGTTGAGGATGTCAGACCTGTCACTGTAGTAATACCAACGCAGTTATTTTCTCTAACCTGAGAGCTAGCATCTTGCACAGGCATTTATCATGACACCACCCAAATGGGAGAGTGCTGCCTAGTAGGGAGCACCACAAGATATCTCCTTCCACCCTACCAGTGGTTTGGAAAGCAAAACAGTGATGAAAGGAAGGTTAAAAATTGTGTTTAAGAGCCACAGCTTCTTCTGACAGCTTGGAGACTTCTCACCACAGGGAGTAAGAGCTCATTTCATCACCCTGGTGCCACACCAGACTCCAGTATAGAATGATTTATCAAAATTATCCCTGTCCCCCCAATTCCAACTCACAGGACATACAGAGCTGTAAGGGCAAAATCTGCCAAGCTCCACACTGTGCATGAAAGCCTGGCTGGACACAGTCTTATTTCCTGCCAGACCTATTTGTGGGCATGTGTACCTCAGGGTGGTCCAGTACGTCCCCCTGGAGCCTCTAGTGATGGAGCACAGTTGCCATGAGCAGTGTTTCACCAGAGGGCTGGAAAACCCCACAGATGCAGCTGCTTTGCTCCTGGGAGCAGCTGATATGGCTCTGCCTGCGGCAGAGTGAGCATGCCCTCAATAGGTTGCAGTGGGACTTTGGCCCTAAATCAATGAGTTGTTTTCTTGGCTTTATGAATAGATTGCCTTTAGAAAACCTGTATTCTCATGTGTCTTCTCTGAGCCATTTTCTGTCAAAAAAGGAGTGGCTTCTCAAAGCTGTTCACTAATATGGATGTAGGGCAAGGTACATATACATTAGTACAGTACAACTGTGGAGAGTCCACAGACGCCACTATTTGCCCACAGAAGAAGCAATCTCTAGATGCTTTTAGAGGAATGGTGTCACTGAGTGACAAGCCAGGAGCTCTGAGCTCCGGAATAACCACAAATCCTGATAGAAAAAGTGATATACAGACAGGCCAATGTGAATAGCTCCAGCCAGAAATTGCACCTGCGCACTTGTTAAGGCAATGGTGTGCATTAAACAGTCGCTTTCATCTCCACAGCTAGCAGATGTGCTGGCTGCAGTGTCCCTGAGTGGAGTCAAAACCCTCTGAAGTTCCTTTGTGTTGGAGAGCAGCTGCAGCAAAGCGCAGCTTAAAGCCCAAGCCTACCTAAACTAGACAGAGCCTATATCTGGTAACACCAGTTCCAGGTGGCCCGCAGTGGGGATTTCAGGTTTTGCCCTGCCTGCACAGCAAGGAAGGTGGTGGAGCTGGCATTGGATACAGGTACAGGTACAACAGGATAACTGACCCATCGTAAACAATCCATGTTTAAAAATTCACTGAAGACTAAAACATGTTGTAGGTTTTACTGCAAAAGAGTTAAAATTAGTGGCCAAGTCAAGTTAAAGATTCTGGGTCTGCCTCGTCACTATGGGGTTGCCCAAAACAGTTGTGAGTATATATATTCATGTCCTGCATGAAACAATCATGGCATCACAGCAGGAAGGACAATTCCTGTGTTAGGAAGAGAGAATGAATCCTGGGTTAGTCAAGTCGTGAAGGGGAACCCAAAGGCAATCACAAAGAGCTAAAGCCAAAGAAAGGAGATCCTGCTTCCCAGTGCAAAAATGGCCAAAATTAGGTCAGGAAGAGCCAGCCCCAGCCTAATATCAATTGTGTCCCCATAATCTAGACTAACCTCTGAGTGTTTCCTTTCAAGTCATCCACTTTACTCCCTCAGGACTCTGGGTTTATAGTTGCTATTTTCTACATCAGATATAAAATGCAAATGCATTGGAAGGCACAAGAAAGTTTGAAACTGACCCAGAAGGAGGCAAGGAAAATGGAGAACTCCTTGTATCTGTCTGATAAAGGGGAAAGGAATCAGTAATGCTGAATGTAGGCTTAGTTAGATAAACACTATGTTAAATAAGCATATCCATTCTTAGCCCCTAAGCTAGCAGAGCACAGAAGTACATGCAAAATCGGAAATGTTTGAGTAGTCCTGTTTATTTCAGTGGAATTGCTCCCATGCTTAAAGTTATGCACATGTATAATTGCTCTGCTGTAGTCCAGTCTTAAATAGCAGGCATATTTTTCATGCGCTGTAAGCTGTCTATTATGTCAGCAACCAAAGATGTTCCAGGGGTAAGTATTAATTTTGTGATTATTACAAATCAGAAACTGAATAATATTGCAAGGGTAAAGGTGGGTTGCCATTGCATGAAATAATGGCAATGACACTGTAATTCCTAAGCCATGCCATCCTGACTCTATGAGTTTGCTTTACGTGATTAACATAAATACTCCTTTCTACTAATAATGTAAAAAAAAAAAAAATAGTTGCACCATGAATAATTTTGTTTGCATTTCCTTTAAATACTTCTACCAATAACTAACAGCTCAACCCTCAATGCAGTTCTCCCAAGACACTAGGAAATGAGACCCACATTCTTGCCTAAAAGCTGGTTTAGGTTATGACACTTTAGAAGTGCTGTCTGCAGTTTCAAATGGGCACAACAATTCCTATCCAAAGCCTTGTCAGCCCTTGCACGTCTAATGATCTGCTGATTGACACACCTGTATAGTGTGCAGAACTTATCCTTGTTTCATGGCATGCCTGGTACCAATACTGAAAAAATGAAAATTTTTACTTGGTTGGGATTTTGTAACAGAAAATGCACAAGATTTGTTGTAATCACTAAGACTTCTTTTATACTGATTTACAAGCCTTTATAATCTGGAGTGGTGCAATGCAACAAAAAGCTGGCAAGTTTTAATGTCAATTTACTAGGGCCTGAATAGAGGCTTTGAACACCAGCACAAGAAAAACTGAAGTTTCTAATGGGCTGCTGCAAGCCAAAGTATTTGATAAGATGAGTTCCCTAACCACAATGCTTGAAAACTCCATGGCATACTGAGCACAAAGAGCCAAATCTCCTTTCCTCTTTGGAGGTTTCTCTCCAGGATTTACCCTGACGCTTGCTGAACTGACTGCATGAAAGAGATGTCTTGTCTTGTTCTGCTGGTTATCATTCTTGCTTTTTTTCCCCCTCAGAACGATTTCAGCAAAGACCATAAGCTTGTGACAGAGTGAATTCGTGATCTTATCCAATCATCTGGGCTGTTTGCAAAACTTCAGTAGGTGGCAGCGTTTTGTTGATAAATGTTTTGTTATCCAAGTGATCTCATTTAGTGCAACTGTTGCAATATTAATAAACTGAACTTATGATTGCATTTGCCAGGACTGAAAATATTGCTATCCTATCTGGCATTTGCTCTTATCTGAACTGACAACAGCATCCATTGTATTTATAAAAGCAGAAAGTCTATGTGTTTCTATGTGTTAGGGGCAGAGGGGAAAGAGAAAACAAGAGGAGAAGCAAAGGCAGATTAAGATTAAAACACTAAGGCTGTTGGCCATCTGATTTGTGACTGTAATAGATGAGTGTTCTAGCAATTCTGTTAAATTGCTGGTGCTGGGGAATATGTGGCACAAAAGAAGTTATTCCCTCACCTCTAACTCACCAGTTCACATCAAGCCAATCTTGACAGCATCTGTAAGTTGTTACTACTTGGTAACAGTTTGGTGATCTACAGTCAATTCCTACTGGATAGAAGAGCATATCAGGGAAAAATTTCATCACAACTGCTATTTGAGAAGCCCAGATTATAAAAGACATCAAGATCCAGCCCAAGAAAGAGTCCAGGAAGGGTGAAGAGGGCAAGTGCTCCTTAGTGTCCTGTTAGGGAAAAAAAAATTGAATTTAATTAAATTCATCAATAAATTCATCATTAAATTCATCAATACAGCCCCTGTATATATGTGCAAATATACATATATATACACACATATACATACACATATGCATATAATTACTAGACCTTAATAGAAATAGGCAATTATTTCTAGAGTAAACTTTCTACGTAACATATTCCTAGTTTTACCTGTAATGAAAATAGTTTCCTTTTCAGTCCAAAGTCCTATGCACTGTTCTAAACAAAAAGAACAACTTGTACAGAAGACGACTGTCCTCACAGTCACCCAGCTAACATGCAGTTACTTGAGGTTAAAAAGGAAAAATTAAAGTCTCTGATTCAGTTGAACTCCCAGAAAAGAAGATCAAAGTCATTGGTTTTATTACAGGCCCTTCAGATTAAAATTGACTTAAATACACCAGGCTTTGGGCTAAATCCCACGGCCATTAAGATCTATCATGAAAGTGCCATAGACTTAAACAGAAATTGGATCGGGCCTGCTAAAGAACACATTTGGACTAATACAAATCCTCTACAAATTAGATATAATAAATAGAGAAAAGGTGCCAAAAGAAACCTTATGACCACGTTTGCATATATGGACATAATTTTTATTATTCAGGAAATTCTCTAAGATTGAGCAATCAAGAAGGGAAAGATAGAATCAATGTTGCCAAATATCAAGGTGATTTAGACCTTGCAGAGGAAATTGCATAAAGATTAGAAGGTATTTCAGCCTTGTGAATGAAAGAGAATTGGAAAGAAGAAAGAGACAGCTATGCTATGATAATGACGTTGAGATCAAACATCATTTAGGTATGGCTTAAAGCCTACAATAAATGCCTGCTCTCAACTTTCAATACAGAATCCGGTGTTGATCCTAGGGGCAAAAGTACAAATGACATGGGACTAAGGTGTCAGAATAAAATTACACAAATAAAGCAGAAGCATACTCTGGTGGCATTAACAGCAGATGTTTCTGATGGCTTTGCTTCCCACCATGAATTCATAGGCAGAGTCCAAGAAATCCTTACTCATCCCAGACTGTAGTCATCAGACCTATTCCACAACTGGCACTCAAAAAGTTATGAAGGCTTTAAATATTCACACTAGGTCTGGAGTGATTGTGAATGGCAGCTCATCCATTTATAAAAGGAAAATATAAACTGGACAACTGAAAGGACTGCAAGGAGTTTGTCATGTTCGACAGATGCTAAGAATCTGAAATCAGACAGACTAATCCAAGAGACATCTGACAGTACCTAATCAAAGGAGGGTTGGAACTGTGTATGAGATGTAGGCCTAAAAACGTATGGCCACTCCATATCGTGCCTTGGATAGCTGCAGTGTTGCCAACCTACATCAGCCACTCACTACACTTCTCAACTCCTATCTCTGATTTCACTTAAACTCCCTGCCACAGTCACAATTTTGCACTCTTCTCTGTCTTCAAATCTGACCTTAAAAATGCTTCCCCTCAAATGAAGCTTGGCAGCCCTTTGACATTATTGCCTATAGTCATGCCCATCATCAGGTGGAAGGTGGGAAGTGGGAGTGGAGAACAATGTTCACATCACTTAATTTTAAGCATCCAACTTCAATTCACCATGTTAGCAATCTGATTGCTCTGTTTAATCCATAAAGACAGACAGGATCCTTTGCGGGATGATTAGGAATTCTCTGAACTGCCCCCACAGGAGCCTGACAGCAAGGTCTATCGATGCAGCTGTTATTAGCACGTTGGCAGATAGCACATAGTACAGTTAGCTCTCTAAAGTTAAACTCAGTGAATGTTTCCCCACTAACCCTTTGCATCTCTCATCTGTCAGCATTTACTTGTACTTCAAGGATAAGCGCTTTGGGACAAGCAGTAACTTTTTGTCCTGTGTTTGTTTAGCATCCATTCCTCTTGGGTTGTTCAGTCTGGAGAAAAGAAGGCTCAGAGGAGATCTTACTACTCTCTATAACTACTTGAAAAGAGGTTGTTTCAAAATGGGTGTCAGTCTCTTCTCCCAAGTCACAAACCACAGAACAAGAGGAAGTGCCCTCAAGTTTTCCCAGGGTGGGTTTAGATTGGATATTAGGAAAAATTTCTCCATGGAATGGGTTGTCAACATCGGAAAAGACTGCCCAGCAGAGTAAGTTGAGTCACCATCCCTGGAGGTATTTAAAAGACATGTAGATGTCGTGCTTAGGGACATAGTTTAGTGGTGGACTTGGCGGGGCTGGGTTAATTGCTGGTCGCAGTCTTATAGGTCTTTTCCAACCTAAATGATTCTACGATTCTATTGCATGTTAGACCATGCCAAGAGGTAAGGAGGTGTGCGCCAGCTTCCAAACTACCTCTTTCACACCTAGCCCTGAGAGTGCATCTTCTCACAAGGCACAGGGGTGCATAAGCTCACTGCCACCAGTAACCGAGCTGTCCTGTTCTCCTGGCTGCTCCTGAACCACCGGCACTGTGATGCCTTAGATGATAATAAATAACAGTGAGCTAGGACAGAAGTAGGACACTTTTAAGTGTTGGCACAACTGTGTTTTATGACTGGGTTAACAAGATTCAGCCTTCCACTGCTGAAGTGGGACTCACAGCCTGTGAGGAAAGATGGTGTGGCTGTAGCATTAACAGTAAAGGAATACATACAGGGAAAAACTATAATCTAGAATAAGGAAGAACTTGGTAGCTGCTTAGCCAGAATTAATGACGAAAGGCAAAGAAGCTGCAGACACATCAGCACAGAGTCAAGAAAGCTAAAAGATATAGAAGTGAAACTCAAATCAAAGTAATTTAAATATATGATGTAAGGGTACATTGTATTCAAAGGAATATAAAACCAGAAATTTCTAAAGTCATGAAGCAGCCCAGTGATGAAAAGAAGTAATGATGTTAATGATGCAATATGCAATAACAGGTTTGGATTCCCAATCTGCAAAGCATTTAGGCCTGTGATTGTTTCTGTTGAAATCAATGGTAAAGTTTTTGTTCAAGTACCTTGTCTCTATTGAAATTCCTCATCTTCATGATATAAGCGTGAAGGTGATCAGTTGAAACTGAGGTTGAGTAGGTAGACTGTTAACCAGCCTAGTCCAAGAGTCCCTTATTGCACAAACTATAGCTGCTGTGAAAAGGGACTCCTTCATGAGGGCATTTGGATGACCACTGGCATTTATTTGTCTCTATTAGCTGGAGAGTAACTATGCAGCATCAGCACTTTGAGACTGAAGCACTTTCTATCTGCAATATGTAGTATGTGAATACAGATGTTAGTGTGTACACAGGTTTTAGAGAAAAACATAGTACTTAAACAGGAAGACTTTGTCCTGTGTGAGGAAGAACACAGTATCCATAGATGGCCACTAAAAAGTGTTCCAGCCAGGTTAGATCTCTTCAAGGTGGAGGAGCTTGCACTGCTTACTGTGCCTTAGAGTAAAAATAATGTATAGTCTGATTCAGGGCTTTTGCTAACCACAGCTTTATTCATAGCTGGATGAGAGTACTAGTACTTACTACATGTCACTTCTGATGGAGTCTAAGCACAGGCATGTCAGCTCTCTTTCCTGTGATCAACTTGGGAGCCTTGGAGATTTCTCATTGTCTTACTTGCACAAGAAGAAGGTTGCCTCTGTTTTATTTCAGTTGCACCTGTAAGCAGAACATACAACAGGTGAGGCTGAGGCAGTGCCTAGCTGCCTTGTTCAGTGTTCAAAGGCAGACACTTGGAGGAAACCAACACATAGTTTAGAAATAGAGGGCTGGACATCAGCTACAGTAGCATAAAATCAGATTAACTCCACAGAAGCTGGAGTTATCACCCTCTTGCAGCCGTGATGCCATTCTGAGTCTAGCCCATGATGCTATAAGTACCCAAGCTAAGTTCTCTCTCTGTATCAGTGTATGAATACTGAAAAGATTTTACAAAGCTTCAAAATAACAGAAGGGCAAAGAATGCTTGGTAGATAAGCAAAAAAAATAAGACTTTGTCACTTAGTTTTCATTTTGAGGTATTTTATCCAGGTCATGAAGGACCAAGCTAAAACTCATGCACATGTTAAGAATGCAATGCCGTAAGGTGTGTGTGTCAACAATATATACCCAACTAATCTCTTGAGAAGGAATGGATGTTGAGGAAAACTGTGGCTGAGAGAGAAATGCAAATGCAGATCGACCCTGTAATGAAAAACCTCCTTATTAAACTGTGTTTTATCTTGGAGCAGTCCTTCTTTTCAGAACACATCCAAGCAGAGATAAAGGCATCTTACCATACTCATTAAACTGTGCATGGTTTGATTCAATCAGACTCAGATCATTTGCATATGGATCAGTTTAATCTAGTTCTTCCTGTCTCACACCTATTGTTAATCATGCCTAGGCTCCCTCCCTGCTTACTAATACCCATTCCCCCTCCTCCTCCATTCCTTTGATTCAAGTAGATAAATGAATAGGCATAAGGACATCAACATCTTTCTGAGTGATCATCTGCCTTGTACGCTCAGAATGTCCCATGTTTTGCTGATTATGTCCTGGTTGGCATCCCATATGTTCTTGATAGTCCCTGTCTTTGCTGATTTAGGAAGACTGGGAAGATAGAGGAAGAATATTGACTCGGGCTCTAAGCCCCAGCTTAGGTTTACCTCTAGCCTCAAATTAAGTGAGATTTGTGTTCCCAACTTATTCAGCATCATTAGAAAATATCTCTCCAAGTAGCATGTTCAACTTAGAAAAGCAAATCCTTTTCTTTCAGGACCTGAGTATTATTTCTGCATTTAGCCAGCAGTGGTGATAGCTGTTTTTACATAATCAATTTACAGTGATGGGATTACCTGTTTTTTGTACAAATAGATATTTTTATGTATCGGAGGCAATACTGTTTGGGTCTTTTGATAGCAGTGCTAGAGCTCTGTAAGACTGTCCCTCTGAATGACTGAGTTTCCGCTGCTTTTTCAGAGAATAATTACAACCACAGGTTGAATGACTCTGCCCCAGATATATTGTCATGAGTCCCAAACCCTAGCTTTGTTTTTTACTGTAGGGTTTTCATTTCATTGTTCAGGATATTCTATCCAGCCACATCACGGTTATGGCCTTGGGGAGGTAATAGGCTTTATGATTGTGTAAAGAATGTGAGAGCAACAGATTGGGCAGTTTACACAAAATCTAGTGGTGATTTTTCCACTCAAGGCTGATGCTGTACAAACCTGTGGAGGAGACTTTCATACACCCATGTTAAAAAGACGATCTTTATTTTCAGTTGTTTTGTTGTATTCTGTCTGTACCTTTACATAAATTCAGCTGCAACGAGACTAATGTCCTGTAAAAAATGAAGGTTGAGCTCCCAGGAGGAGCTGCCTTTCAGCAGCAAAGGGAGGGTTTTTTGGTGTAAGGGCAGTCATATAAGTGCAGTTGGACCCATCATTCATTCAGCCAACTTCACACAAAGTGACCCCCATCTTTCCTTTGTAGTGATGGTGACCTGGGTGAATCCCCCCAACCTGGAAGGGATTTTGTCATAGACAGAAAGTGTGTGTAACCAGTGCAGGTGCTGAGGGAGGGGATGGAAGACAGTACCCAAATTTGATGTTCCCCAGCATAACTCCTCAGGGGTTGTGTATGTGCTGTGATTAAGACTGGTTTGACCACAGTAATACATCCCTGATGGTGCCCCCATTCTGTGCTGCGAGGGAATGTATGGGCCAGAGATCCCAGCAAAATGGGACAGCTGTAGACAGCTAATAGAGATGAACATACATACACGTCTCAGGCATTAATATTCAAATTAATTTCTGCTGATTATATTTCAGTTTAGGATGATGCATTATTTATATTAGAAGTCCTTTTATAGTATCTTGTGAGTAAGGAAGTCACAGCTCGTGATGTGGAGATGAGCTCTCCTTAACAGTCTCTGTTGTGTCTTCATAACATTTAGCACATGGGGCTGTGAAGTAACTGAGCACCTGTAATTCCAGACAATATGAGACAGAAGACTTAATCTCTGACAGATTTTTCCACAGGATATGGAGAAATTCATTAACTCTGCCTGCTTTTCTGGAAACAGGAAGGAATTAAAAATTCATGCCAAAAATATTAACAGAATAATTTTAAACCTCGGTAAGGGGTAGAAGGGTTATATTTGGTTTTAGTTTCTGGGAAGGACTAAGGACCAGGTCAGCAGGATTTCAGACAAATTTGATGCAGCTCTCACTTTTAAAATTTTGTCCCTGAAACTACAACAGCCTGATATTTTTTCCCTTGTCTGAAACACAAGTTCCTTTCAGAGGACTTGAGGATTTCAACTGGCTGAATGAAATTATTCACTGTCAGCAAGAATGTAAAGATGTCTGTGGCTTCACTAAGCCCTTTTCTGCTGCTAAGGTGGCAGTTTCAGATTCCTTGTCATGACATAAGTAAAAACAGCTTTGGAAAGCATGCACTGAAAGAGGCTGGTCTAAGGTTTAAGTACCTTCAGAACCATATTTGTTAATTTGCAGTAATTGATTTTTCTCAGTCTTCATGTTCCTTTTAATTTAATTTATTTTTAGTGTGCAGTTTTTTAGAGAGGAGAGGTGAGAGGAGGAAGGAAGTGAATTTCCATCTCTGGCACCACATTAACAAAGCAGTATTCCTACACTGGCCTCCATCCCTGGAGCTAGTGGATTGCCTGGGAGCAGCAGGATGCTGTCCCTCTGTGAGGATGGTGTGGGGCAGAAAAGTGGCATATAGGGGTGTCAGGGAACTTCACAGGTATTTGCTAAAAAGAGAGGAAGGCCAAGAATGCAGTACCATGAGTTTGCTTCAGATGGGTGCAGACTCATTTGTGCACCTTTTCCTTCTAGTCTGTCCCACGCCTGCTTGTTGATATCTGGGCTTCTTTCCTCTGCTTCCAGACAGCTGAAGCTGTCATCCAGCTCCATTAAACAGTGTTTATTTCTTCATCCCATGTGCTGTCAGGACACTAACAACAGGCACAACACCAGGGCTCTTTGTACAACAGTCACTCTTTGTACTCCATCGCTGTGTCCAGGGTCACATCAGCTGCTGGGACTAGGCAAACCACTGCTCCAAGGTCCCGGAATACAGCCTGCTCAGGGTAAATGGCATCTCTGGGCAATCATTGCACAGGATGAGCAAAACAAGAGAGTTTAAAAAAAACAACAAACCAGCTGTTTAGCTAAATTAGACCATAGTTTTACAATTATGTCAAAAGAAAATGCCTCTGGTACTCCTTCATACTCCAGAAAATTCATAGCTTTCCTTCACAGATTGGAGGACCACTTGATAAACTGTAGCTTGTGTACTGCAGACACAGGAGAGCAAGTGAGTGGAGTTGGAGTTGGAGTCGGAGTTGGAGTTGGGAAAAGTGAGGCAATAATAATATCACCTCTGCCATCTGCACATAAATAATAGCCATTAGCATGGGGTACTCTCAATCCTCTCAATCACCTTTGCCTTTGTGCATGTTAAATTCATCATCCATATGTGCAGGAAGAGAAGAACCAAGCATAAATATTCAGCCTGCAAATAAGCTGGGATTACATAAGAAACTCTTGTGTTATTCTTTCCTTTTGTTTGTTGGGTTTTTTTTAATTCCTGCTACATGTTCTGTGTTGTTAGAAAGTCTGAGGATTCTTCCTAATGTGCTTCCTGCTAGAATTAAAATGTGTCAAGACTGGAGTTTTTTTCTGCCAGGTAAGTACCTTGAGAACACAATACCATAGTAGGTCGTGATTTAAAGGTTTACAGGCATGTGTCTTAAAAAACTCTATCGCTTCCAAGAAACCCTGCAAGACCAGTTTCCTCTTCAATGAAAATTGACAAGCAAATTCAAACAAACTAATTTATTCACTGCATATGAATGCTCAGAGAAAACTTTCTTTAACTTACTACAACTATAGTATAAAGTGTCATTGAACTGAAGAAGCTCTCTTTCAATGTTATCTGCTATATATCAATTAACTAAGGGAGTCTGAATCTCATTACTGAATGGGCAGCCTTTATAATCATTGTTCACTAAACACAGATTAAACGCTTTGAAGATAATAATCATCCTTCCTGCTCTTACCTTACAGGGGTACCACTGTGCTTTGCATTTAACATATCATGCATAATACCCACTATTCAAGGACAGGTTTCTATTTAGCCTGTCTTAACTCTTAGGTCATTGCTGCTGTATCACAGCATTTTATACAAGTATGGCTTAGCGATTGGGCCTTCCTATGTATTCTTCTTCCTTCAATGTATGGATGCTGGACAATGGTTTTAGGGCAGACTCTCTGGATTTAGTATAGGAGGAATATTTAGCACTATATTTGCCATTTGCATCTGAGGCTTGCTCTCATCCCAGTTATGTTAGAAAATCAGTCCTGGAGATGAAGGGTTGTGACAGAGCGACCTGAGTTTCTCATAGCCAAGAGCCTCCCTGGGGGCCTGTGCTTGGCTGGGGACACGGCAGTGGAGAGAGCCCCACGGCACTGGAAGGGACAGGGGCCAGCCAGAGCAGCCTGTGGAAGGGGCTGATCTGGACCCAGGCAGCAGACTGCCAAGTCACAGAATCACAGAGTCAAAGAATTGCAGAATGGATCAGGTTGGAAGGGACCGCAGTGGGTCATCTTGTCCAACCTCCCTGCTCTGAAGCACACGGCACAGGATTGTGTCTAGATGGTTCTTGCCCAGTGGGGAAGACTCCAAAACCTCTCTGGGCAATCTGTTCCAGTGCACAGTCACCCACACGGTAAAGAAAGTCTTCCTCCTATTCAGGTGGATGGTCTATGGCACTCAAAAAAGGAAAACAATTATGTCTTTGGTGAGGGAGATTGGCCCATCCTACCTGTGAGCAGATATCATCTTCCAGGTCAGTTAAATGAGAAGCCATGTAAGTTCCAACTAGGAATTCTATTCCTTGTGTCTCTCAGTGTCTTGATGTCCTGAATCCATGAAGAAAAGAGGGGACCGACCACAGCATACCAGGCAAATCTTGTAAACCTCAGAGTGCCTTCTTGTTCTGGAGCTGTAAATGAATGTGATCACGCTTATTCATGTGCATGAATGTGCTAGAGAAAAATAAGGGAAGCACTCTGGACTACACAGGTTACATTTCACTGTCTAGTGCCTTCCATTGTGTATATCTAGAGATGCAGTGGATAAGGAACTGCTTCCCACTACTGTCCACATTTTCTTCTCAAGCTTTTCGAAGAGTAAGCTTTTTTTTGAAAATCATAGATAGAGCTCCATGCTCTGGTGCAGCTTCAGGTTTCTGCTTGGAAATTGATATTTTGCAGATTACATCTGTAACTGCACTGTACTGTAGGAACATAAGAGGGAAAAACACATGTGCTTTTTGTAGAAACAAGATTAATAATATGCACCCACACTCAACCAACTTCAATATACAGAAACATACGTTAACAAATTGATTTGTAATCTAAAGGAATTATTTCAAATGATGAGTGTCAAGAGGTTTTGTTTAACACAGACAATAAATACCACAGGCATGTTATAAGTTTATTCCAGCCTTGGAAGCAGTATCTCACAGCTGTTGTGCCACCAGGAATACCTACATTCCATGGAATACCTAACACATGATATATTTAAAGAAAATCCTGGCTTCATTATATAATAAAATCTGATTTTCTTTTTTTAATTTTTTTTTTTTAATCCACAGCCTTTCTTCTACAAACACAGAAAGGTATCTCATATCAAGTCGGAGGTTATCTGTGTGTCTGGACTGGAGTTTTTGTATAGTGGGTGTAAATAGCTCTCATTTTTTTCTGAAAAGCTGTCTCTTATTGGCTTCTCTGTGCACTTTTCTGCAATTCTATCCCAGCACAAGCTAGCCAAGGTCAGACAAGGTCAACTGTTGAAGTAACAGCTTTTAAGGTAAATTTGCCCAGTAAAGAAAGCAGTACTGTAATTCTAGATGGGGAAGAGGTTTTTTTTACTTGGTACTCATAGACCAAGTGAATCAGAGCAGTGTGAAAAGTCAATGAACTTAGAGGACTCCGAATATTTGGAAAACAAGGGAGGCTTGATCATTTGTGGTAATAAAAAAGCCCTGGGTGTGTAGAGGGGGCAGTGATGATTTAGTGTGAGCAATTACATTCTTCCTGCCCCATGATCCTAGCAGTGCTGCACAGCTCATAACCACTCATGAGTCACTACCTCCATTGTAGTGCATTTGCTTTTCCAGTAAAACTCCCAGGTCTGTACTGAAATTGCTGTGTAGTAATGCAGAGAACTGTGAGCAGAGTTGCCACATACCACATCTGCAGCTATGCCCCAGCAACAGATAACGTGGTCTCTGCATGTTCCCTTCAGCCTGTCAGCACTCAAATACCATTTGTGCTGGTATGGGGTGAAAAGTAATAACAAAATGTGGGATGTTATGAGAAACACATTAGCCCTTTTATGTTGAAAGTCTAATACAATATGTATTTTAATTTATAAAATCCTTCCATCATGTACATACAGTCTCTCTTTCTCTCTACATCTGCTGCTGCTATTCAGTTTCGTCTAAATCATGAAAATCTGAAATCATATTCTTGTTTACTGCTGCCTTCTCCTCCCCCCTCCCCATTTTTCTCTCTAAGCTGCTTGAAAACATTCAGTTACCCAGCCCTGGAGGTGAAACTACTCAGAGAACTTCAAGGTTATGAAATGCAAAAGCTTGGCTTTTATTTGTTTCACAGTCAGCGAAAGCAGTGCACAGGATGAAAACCTCTGTTGTGCAGCTCTGCTAACACATAAAGGAAGCTTTAATTGAGTTTAAAATGCAAGAGTATTTTTACATAATTAGGGAAAACAAAAACCCTCACAACAATGTTGAATAAATAGTGATGTTTTTAATATAAATACAGTAGAATTTTTTTTTTAAAGAAAAAAAAGCACTCAATGGCCATAGTAGATTAACAACATTCAGGGTGTCAGTGCTATGTTTGATAGAAAAGCAAAACCATTGGTGAGAATTAAGTACTCACTGCAGAGAGGGAGAAACATTTGAAGTTATCAAAGAGAAAAGTCTTGATGTCAAAAAGAAAGAGGAATCTTGGTATAAAGGACGGTTAAAGCTTTAACTGTGGAATGAGCTGAATTTTGAAAAGTCACCCAAAAGAGGTAAAGAACAAACTAGGAAGTTCAAGAGCTAATAGCTGTACAAAAAAATAAAAATAATAATAATGATAACAAAAAGGAGCAATTGATAGGATCTGAGCCATAGATGGAAATTTTTTAGGGAGCTGAACTTAGAGATCTTAGAGGTGCTTTGTCTTGAATTGCTTGTTAAGTCATTACGACTCCCACTTTTCTTTATAAGTCTTGTAGCAGCTAGCTCAGACATTGCAGAAGAAATTAAAATAAAAACTCAGTTTTTCTCTTTGCCTGGGTTGTGCCTGAAAAACAATACATATTTATGTGTGCAGAGTTGTCAACATGTTACACAGCACTTGTAAGTGCTATCCATATTCAGCGATATGGTTGCACAATTATAAAGCACACGTGCTTGCATCTCTCTTGGAGATGTACAATAGGAAGCTGTTTGAAATACTGCCACAGCTATTGCACCCAAGTGCATTTTTATGCAGCCCTCTTTGTCAGCAATTTGTCCTTGTGCTCCAATAGTGACAACAATTAGGTGCACTGAAGTTACACACCTCCAGACCAACTGGAGATGGAGTCAGAGTCTGTGGGGCCTGATCCCCACAGCACAGCACACCTCCTGCAAGGTGACCTTGGCTTCTCTGGGGAGGGCTGAGGGCACTTAGCTCTCTGAGGGCTGGAAAAACATCAGTTCCCATGCCCACAGGCAATCCTGTTTCAGACTTATTACTGGCAATTGCCACCTTGCACCCCAACTTTCCTGAGCCATGCAGTTGTTGGTCCCCAGGCGGGGAATGCTTTTGCTTTTGCTGCAGAAGCTGCTGGCAGCACAAACTGCTCCCGGGGAGCACAGCCCTCCTCCAGAGGCGGCTGCCAGGGACTCCCATGGCACGGAGAGTAAATGATGAAGACCTCTTTGGGGCAGAATGTTTCAGCTGCTGCGCCTAGACCTGGACGCAGACCCTGAACTGCCCCAGACTGCTGAGTTTGGTTCCGGGCATAGTAAAAATCACAGCACAAACTGCTGTGACAGTGAAACTTATGACAGGGATGATATAAAATGGCTGCCAGCAATTGCAGAGGATTGGACTGGAGCCAGGAAACATTATAATATTTGTAGCAGCCCCAGAAAAAAAAAAGGCAAACTGACTTCCAGAGGATGGAAAGGGTGCATTGGTGTTTGTGTGTGTTGTGGTATACATGTGGGTTCATTTTTAGTGAAATCATGTAGTTCCATCATTTCCTTGATGGCTTGATTTTGGGAGGATTTCCTGATAATTCGTGCCAAATGAAACTTCCTTTAGTTATCTCCCTGCTGTACCTTCTGATAACTTGCCCTGTTTTCTAGCTCCAGTCATGGCTGATGAAACTAGATTAAGCTTCCAAAATTACATTGCAGTGAATCAAAGCTAGAGAAAATAGCAAGGAAGAATTAAATATTGTCCCTGTGCTGTGCTTCAGCCCAGCTGAATCCAAATCACTGAAAAAGCAGAGTTCTCAGAAAGCCATTCTTAGGCTGAGCGGCGGAAATGCCATCTTCCCGACAGGTAGTGTTTTTGGTCAGAGTGGGATGTAGAAGTCTATTTTGAGGCAGTCTGTTTTCCTTATATTCCCAAATAGATGGAAGAGGGAAGCTTTGCAAAGCACTGGAAAGTCTCTTGCATGACTGCCAGCCCAGAAATTCTTGGGAGAGGAGCCACACTTGAGCCATCCTATGGGAAATACAGGAAAATGCCATGGAGGTGAAGAAAAGAGCTCAGACTTCAGCTAGGTAATTCTAACTGGTTTTGGGTTGTGTTTATGTCTAGCAAGGAAATTAGTTTCCTCGCATGAAAGCACTGGGCTGGTTGCTGATTCAGAAAACACTGACATGGCTAAACCTCCCCATCCATATGGTCACACACAGTACCTTGGGGAGACATGCTAATGAGCTCTAGGTGAACTAATTCAGTCGCCAGAAGCAACATTCCCACATTGGGACTATTCCCCTCAGAGCAGCCAGTCTTCCTGGCAAAAAAGGTCTTTTACTTCTGCTGTTAGGTGCAGACTCAGAGCATGCCCAAAACATCCCTTTATCATTGCCTCAGGCTGCAGCACAACCCTGAACTTCCTTTGTGGATTGCTGTAGGGAAATAAGTTTTTCTGTCCATGCTCTTACCCAGCAAAGTTCTAGGCAGACACAGGAGTGATGGAAAGCTGTATTTCCTCTGGAAAGCCATGGCATAGCTTTGCCTACAGGCTGCTGCTTGGTACCAGCCCGGACTGGTGTGCCCAACAAACAGCTGTATGCAGACAATCTAGAGCTTGAGGTTTCTGAACTGCTCTTAACACCCATTGTCAGTGCTATTTTTGGATCTTCTCCATGTGGTTATTATTGGCTTAAGGATTTAGATTAAGCACTTTAAAATACCTTAGGGAAACAGTGGAGAGAGGTCAGCGGAGAAATCAATCGCTGTAGGGGATGTGAAATCTTTACTTCTGGTGGCTCTTGAAAACCGGCTGCACAAATGTCTTTTGAGGGTAGTTCAGGTGTAGTGGGTTCAGTCTCTGTGACCTCTTGAGGTGCCACTGCTGCAACTGCTACTAAAGCTCACAGAATTTGTACCTATGCCAAAATAGCTCACCAGCAACTAAGTCATAGCATCAGCAAACACATTTCTTTGGAAGAACTGCAGCTGACTTGGGCTAAGCCAACACATTCAGTCCAGGGCCTAAACAATAAGCTAATTAAATCTGTCAGTCTGAAAACTCCTCATAGGTACGTGGAGAGGCTGTGAGGCATTCTTAGCTGCTCCAGGCATGAGGAAATGGCAGAGTCAAAGGCTCTGAGGAGGATTATCCCAACTTTGCTTCAGATCTCTAGGCAGCTTTGTCTGAGTAGGAAAGTTCCTCCACATATTCTGAAAGGTTTAAAAACGGTCTTTCTCCCTCTGATGAAAGTTAACTGCTGTGCAGTGGTACCGTGTGAGGGATGTCTGAGGTGTCTCTGCCTATCTGGGCTGTCTTTGGTGTGCAGTTAAGTTTAGACAGGATGATGCCCAGCAACTGTCTGAAGCCTTAAACTCCATTTTCTCTAAATTTTACACTCCTATCAGGAAATAAATCCCTCTTTGATTGGGGGTAGAATTGAAAAGCTGGCAGGTCACCGTCTTCATTGCTGTGTCCGCAGATACAAATTCACTCAGTTACTGCATAACTGTGAGTGACACAGAGGGCATCGCGGGCCAGAGCCCAGTTCAAAAGTGAAAGAATCACATAACTCATGGTAAGAGTGACAACAGACATGATCTCACTGCTGATAAGCTCAGAGAAGATAGAGGGGACAGAGTGGCAAATACTTGCTTTATCTTGACTGCAATACTGATAAGGCCTTCCTGTAGCTCCTTTCCTACATACCTTCATCGTTCACTTAATACTGACCACCATTGAGCTAACACTACTCTTTCTGCTTTTTCTAATGAAGGAAAACATTTTTGCTTTCATTATCTTATGACCAACAGAGTTAGCAAGCCCCTTCGACTGTAGTAAATCCTCTTTCTGTTTCGTGGGGCATCTAGTACAGCTTTTGGCAGTGACAGCGACAGCAATGCTTCTCCATATGGCCAAGCCTTTCCTGCCACCTGTACTGTAGGAGCACATTTGTCTGACATAGCATCCTGGTGAGCTTTCAGCGAAAATACAGTCACGTCACACTGGCAAGCCCACAGTGTCCAGGTTTGGTTTGGCTCGCTAACAACCAGCTGTTTCCAAACAGTTTCTGTTCATCCAGAGCCAGACTGGACTTCATAAAAGTGCTCTTGGTAAAAGCAAATAGAAAATGCTTAATAAAATGTTTTATGCTTTTCTCATGTACTGCTGATTAACTAGAAGGTGAGAGGATCCTTCTAGCATTTGGTTACAGTTTCCTGTTGTCCCACGACAGGAGCTACAGATGGTTTATATGCATTTGGTGTTTTATTGAGTGGATTTGATGTAGCAAAGTCTTGATTTGAGCTTTCCTACAATTTCAGTTTATTCACAATTGGGATTCTGGTCCATGCTTAACTCGAAGCTCTTCAACTATGAAATGTACTTAGATCAGTTGGGCACCTTAGCAATTGTTATGCACTAATTTCTTCTTTTCCAGTCCATTCCACTTCTACCAATGTACTGAGTTAATTTCTACTCCAGTCCACTAACTTCACAAGAGAAATAACACTCATGAACAAGCTCATAGCTTGTACCAAATTGGGAGCAAAGTGGGACAATAGGCTAACACTGCACTTGCATGGGATAAATGGCAGGAAAGAAGCTGACTGTGAAGAGGTAAATTTAGACAGGCACAGTTCTTTATAATAACATTAGAAAATAAACTACATTTGTTTTAAGGCACTTTTAAAGGAAATCAAAAGAAACATACAGTAGTAAGCAGGGAATATGAGGAAAGGGGAGAGTTTCAGGACTGAAGGTGGGTCAACAGGCCAAGGAAAATGAAGAAAAGTGGTATCAGTAGTGACCACTTACATACAGAATTCTTTCCTTATGGCAACACATCCTGGTGGATCACAGCACTTCAGAAGCTTAAAATGCCAAAAAGTTTTAGATATTTCCCATGACCTAGCTTACAGTGGATCTGAAACTAATGTTCCTCATGCCAATACACCACAATGTGGTTTAGCAGTATTAAACACTATTACAAGCGAAAGCAGCAGTTGGTGAAGTGTAACAGCTGCTCAGATATTCTACTTCAAGATTCGTGATTAACTCTTATACATTAAAGACATTGGTGAAGTTGGATAGTTTTATTGCTGTATGTCTTGCACCTTTTCAAATCCAGCAAGTCCAGTGGAAAATACGTGAGTTTGAAGAGTGCAATATGTCTCCATAAAATTAGAACCCATTTCTCCTCCAGGTTTTCCCTCCCTCAAATTTGTGCCATGTCTGCCTCATCAAAAAAATGGGGACAATGATCATTCTCCAGTTCCTTCTTGTCAGTCCATATCTATGTTTGATATCAATTCAGAGTTTTGTGGAAAGAAACTTTTGTAAAATCCCTTAAAATCTTTTTCTCTGATTCAGACTCAAAACTAAAGGAGAATCAACTTATATGAAGAGAGGAAATTAAGAGAACTCCTGCAGCATGTAGATGGGTTGTGCATCTTTGGAGGAATGTTTGCAGGTATTTGGGGGGATTTATGCTTTCTGTTTGCCTATTTGAATATTAGCTTTAGTATTTGAGAGTTTTGCATTTTCTTATGATGACTTGGTCTCAAAGTTATCTCAGAAAGACTCATATGCAGGAAGCACCTCAGAAAATTTCCCACTTGTATATGTTGTATTGACAAATATGTTATAACCTTCACTATGTGGGGGCCTTAATCAGGCAGAACTTCTGCATCTCTAAATTCCTCCTCATTCCTGATACAAACAAAATAGCTCTTCTCCTCAGTTAGCCTCTCAGCACTTCTTACTCCCACCAAGCTTTTATTGTCATTCTTGTCTCTCCAACATGATACACATACTTAGCCCAGCTTGGTAGCATTATCATTGGATTGAGAAAAGTCTGACAGCATCTTTGACTTTCCTAATTGAGCCAAAGAAACCCAGCATGCCAGGTACTTCTCAGAGCAGAGGATTTTCTCGTCTTCCAGGATTGGACCACGCCAATCTCAGCAGCCACAAATAGTATCTGCAATTGGTATGCAAAAATCTATCATGGAAAGCTGCATGCTGGAGTAGTTTGTGTCTCCACGTGCCATATGTTTAAGTGAAAGAGTGTGACAATCACAGCAGCACACTGTCCAGAAGTCATAAGCAGTTAACAAAATGCAACATGATTGTTGGCAAGCCTGCTGGTCTGGGTCATGCAGCCAAAGCTGCATTTATGAAACACAGTAAACAGGATGGCAAGACAGGAAAGGCAATTGGCATGTGAAACCATGCAGCAGCCTAACAGGAATGCTCTGAAACTGCCTCCCAGTTTCTAGCATTTCATATTACCATTTCTTTGTGCCTGTCTGGCCCACATGAGCACTTATCTACCTGCCATTCCACCAGGGCATAACTCTTGAAAAGTAAGTTTGGACAGGGGTACTGCAGATTTTCACTCAGGAGAGTACTCTCTCACATCTGAGGGTCATCAATGAGGTTGCAGTTAGACTTCAGAGCTAGATATAAGCTCAAATGTTTCACAGTAGAGAGAAAAAGGGGTTTACAGGTAAGCTGGAGCCGCTTTCCCATTAGGAGTGCTGGGCCACATTTTCATGTGTAGCACACGGTGGCACAGGCAGGTAGCTGCACAGTTCCCCAACCTGTCCATGCCACGTTGTCCCTGCAGAAGACAGGGTCTGTCTTCTTATGCTGGCAAAAAGTGCATTTGATGGGGCTTTGATCTCTGCCAGATAAAAAAAGGAGTGGATTGGGTGTTTTATGCAGGAAGGAGGGAGTTGTTTGCACTCAGGCAGCAATTATACCCTGAAATCCAGAGGCTGACGGTTGCTGCTCCAGGGCAGCCGACTGCTTCCTGCAGCTGGCTGCTTAATACTGCAAAGGTGATGAAACCTGAAGGGAGTCACTGAATAGGTGGTAATTATGACTGACACAATGACGGCTTGTGCAGACATGTAACTGTGAAACAAAACACCGCAGTTAGCTAACAAGAGATCGGTATAAGTTTTTTCACCGGCACCGTGTCTCCTGTCTGACACTTCCGAAATTGGAGGAAAAAAAGCATTGTGAGCTTCAGCATTCAGAGACTGAATAGGCCAGACAAGCTGAGGGTGGAAAGCCAAAATCTGTCCCTTTCAGGATGATTATAGCAGATTTTGTTTTCATGTTGATTTCTGAAAACCTGCTTTTCTTACTTGCAGTTTTTTCCTTCATAAATGTCTCTTTTGGGTTGTCTCCCTGTGATATGGTTGACTACACTACACCTCCATCTCTCTCAAGCACAGAATCCTTTTAAGAGTTTCAAATAACTATAATGGGGCATTTGTGGATCCAAATCCATGTTATCAAACTATTCTCTTTCCTTTATCTAGGGGACAGAGAGGCTTTCTTAAGTTATAAAATCATGTTTTTATACAGAGGGCTGAGGAAAGGACACTGGGACATCCTGTTCAATCAGCACATCTTTGGAACTTACACAGTGTTATTGGACAAAAAAAATCCTTTTCCTGCCCAGTGAAAATATCTGAGATAAATCAGAAATCTTCTAGGTTTCTATAATAATAGTAGTAGCTAGGAAACAGGAGAATAAGGACTCAGATTCCTTACTAACAGCATAAGCACTGATCTGTACTCCTTCTTCTTTCTTCCCCCTCTTTGAAGTGGAACATGAAAATGCCATGGCACAAGACCTACTTTTAATCCCATAGGAAACTAGTGTCCAAAGTTCACAGTTGAGATGGGAATTAGGCAGAGTAGGAACCTGTACCAGATGAGAGCCCTAAGAGCACACATGCTGAAGATGGCAGAAGAAATAATTTCTATCACCCCAGTGTGGAAAAAGAGACCAAAAAAATTCACTCTGTTGTTGGAAATCTTATGCAGTGGAAGTTTTTTTCAGAAGTAATACAATTCCACAAAAGATGTCCATCTCAATCCATCTATACTTTTTAATGGAAAAATTTTTTTCTGAAATTTTCCAACTCTTTGCTGATTCTGCCAACAGTGGATTTTCTATCCATGGAAACTCTTCACTAATGTACTCTGCTGGAACTACCCATTTTATAAACCTCTTACATCTCCTCTTCATCTTTGGACTTTTTCCTATATAGACAAGCGGAAAGTCTTTGCTTCACCTAGGAGCCATGCCATTTCTTGGGAAGAACTTCCTATTCCCCAAACCCACCAGTCAGAATTCAAGCAAAAACACCCTAGAAAATGCTCAAGCAAACATATAAAAATCATCCTTTTTTATTTATGGCCTTTGCAGAATGATTTTATCTCTTCCTGTCCCACTTGTGAAATTTTTCTATGGTGTCTAAACAACTAACTGTACAGCTCAATGACCATACCTTTTATTCTCTGCTAAAAGAGGCTGTGATGCAAGGTTAGCATAGTGCAGTTTACACAAAAGTGAATGGAAAATGCTTCATTTTTATGCAACTACAGATTATTTTTCCATGGCCAGTATTTTTGTCTATGCAGTTTGTCTCGTTCAGGAGACATACATATGTTCCAGGTTTGGGGCTCATAACTATAGGAATCAAATGTTCGAAGAAAAACTGGAATCTAATTTATATTTCTTCAATTATTTCACTGTATTGAAACAATATGATTCATCCACCTTTGTTTCTGAGGCCAGAGAGTGGCCTGTGAAAAGCAATTGCTGTATAAATAAACATATAGTGTTGTGTTTGTGTCCCTCCCCGGTGGCAAATACCGACTTTGGTTACCAGCCACTTATTTCTCCTGCTGTGCAAAGCACTGTGCAAAGCACTGAACGCTGAGAATTAACTAAAAGCAGGTTTTCCTTTTCTGGATTTTAATAGAGAAAAAAATAGCGGGTGTGCCTTTAGGGCTGCTGTTTAAATTCTACTTTGGATTCAGTTCTTACCTAGATGTTTTTAAATGCATTAGGCCGTCACTCCATCTACTCTAGCATACTGTCTTGGGAAGTGGCCAGTGCTTTCCCAGAGGAGCTTTACATGCCTGAAGGAGAAAGGGATGGGAGGAAAATAGCAAGGTATATGATCAGGAAGAGGAAAGACACACAGCTAAAGTTATTTCCTCCTACTCACAACTCTTCTTATATCACCTGGAGCAAACAGTGTAATAGCAGGTGCATGTAATGTATAGCCACAGCACACAGACCACTGGAAATGCAATGCCATGAGGGAGATGTTGGAATATGTCTGTGTAACATTGCTAGAACCATGGAGTAAGCCTGCACCTTTGAAAAGGCAGAAAAATCTGCAATTCTAGATTGTCCTCCACCATGCCTAAGAAGAACAAGGAACTGTGATATAGGAGCTTTAGCTCTGTTTCAGAGAATCCAGGTCTGCTGCCTATTTTCTGTCATCCATTGATTGGTGATAGCCATATCTAGAGCATCAATACTCATCACACATTCCACAGTACAAATAACTAGAGATTTATAGAATAACGGAGGTGTGAAGGGCCCCCCAGAGGTCTGTGGTTCTCTTCTGCTCAAAGCAAAGCCAACTTCAAATGGTAGAGGTAACATTAAAGATTAGGCAATCACTTGTGTCCTGTCTCATACAGTGAACACATTACCAGAAATCAACCTTGGGAATGCGGGAAATCAACTCACAGAATGCTTGGGGAGAGCTAAGAAGGTCAACATGGAACGCCTTGAGGACCACAGGTCTACAGTGATAGACAACACTGATTGGATACAAAAGTATGAAACTTCATGAGCTTAAATATCACTCACAGTGGCATTGCATCTCCAAATGAGAAGGGCAGGAAACATGACTGTCACAAAATTTGTACAGAAAACATTAAAAACAACAAAGGTGGATTTTCCTTTTTTTTCCTTTTATGTTGAATTTCTGTACATTTCAGATGGATTTTGATGGTATTATCAAATCTTTCATTATATTCACCTGGGCTTGAATTTCTTTACTTCTTTTTTAATACAAATAAAACCAGATTGTTACATAATCCTAAAATTCCAGGGTAGGGGGGTTTATATGTATAATCTGCATAGATTAAGTATCAGAGCTCACAAATTAATCACCATAAGTTAGTGACATCTGAAAGTGGGCAGGGAATCCTAACAGGCCCCCAAGAGGGTGTCTAAGGAGACACTTTGGCAGAAATCTGTGCTGACTTTCTATAAAAAGAGTGCAGTGTAGTTAATTTTAACCACACATTATGCCTAATTAACTCATTATGCAAATATGTACATAATAAGCCACTATCATCCAAGGGCCAAAAAATCCAGCAACCATGTTCTGAAAGGTCACATCCTAAACCCTTAATACAGAGAGTGAGAGAAAGGAAAAAAGAGTCAGGAGAATGAGAAAAGCTCAAATAAAGGGCTTTACTGCTGGAAGGAACAACAGCAGGAGCTTTTCAAAACATAATCACTTACCTTTTTAAAGAAAATAAATATGTAGTCGGTTCTGACTCTACAGCTGTGCTTGTTCTGTCTCTTTTCCCCACGCCTACTCATCTCCTTTCGTTTTTCTCCTCTAGTCTTCTCTTTCAATGTTCTCAGTATGCTTTTTTGTTCTGCTTTCTCTCTGGGGCAATGAAACCCTGAAGACCTTGAAAGAGGTATGACAGAGAGCTGTAGACCAAAGAGGGATCAGAGTTGCAGAAAGCAGAGGTGGACTGCCAGCACATAGGGATACAATAAGGATGGAAGTGGGGAGGGCTTGTTTGGGATTTCTACCTGGCAAGAACTTATCAAAAAACAAGGTCTTACTGGGAAAAAAAAAAAAAATAAAGCGTTCTGAGTTTCTCTACCTTCATCCCAATAAGAAAGTACTAGAGCTTTGAAAGAGTTGATCACAACAATTCCATCACATCAGTCAAAATCATGTCCAGTAAACAAAATTATTTCCCTAAATGGAACACATCTCCTACTCAATTTTAACAAGGAGGGTCTCCTTTATTTTTTTACAGACATTAGCCACTGTGACTCTGCTTTGTTTCCTTGGGGTTAGGGTACCAGCTAACAACATCCATCCCTTTCTGCTTGTCTTTTCTTCCTCTTGCTTTGAGGAATGAGAACCAGGAGAGTCAGCCCAGATGTGTCACATCCACAAGTTCTTAAGTGGGCACCTAACCCTGCTACCAGCCACCTTTTTCTGCCACGGGCCTCCGTGAGAAGCCCTTCAAGTCCTTTATCCCACAGCCCCCTCCAGCTTTGGCACTGTTCAGTAAGTGTTTCCTGTGCAATATTTCCAGTTACCTTACACATTTTGCCCCAAACCTCTCAAGCCTTTAATATATGTTGAGTATCCTACTTACTCTGCAGTCTTACCAGAATAATGGTGATAATGTTTTATCTGTCCAATGAAGCTTGTCTGGCATCATATACCATCCAAACAAGATTTTGAATTGTGTTTCCATTGGAGATGATACCATCACACTTTCGACCTACTTACAGATACAGGCCCAAGTCTTATCTGCCAGATCCATCTGCGATTCCCACTCCTGTTTCTCTGTATATTTATGTTCATGTGCTCCCTCTGCATTCCTCAGAGCGCAATAAATCCTGCCTGCCAACCCCTTCGTCACCTCTGCCTCGAAACGGATTGCTTCAAGGTCAAGCAGTTCCCTTGTAATGTACAGTTTAACCTGATTTGTGGAGGCAAAGCTTTGAAATTTTTAAAATAAGGCTAAGGTAAAGTAAAGCTTGCAAATGAAACTCTGACGGTAAGCTGGAGTATTTCCCTCTCCAAAGAGTTCGAGCAGAGGGCACTGTGCCATCTGAAGCCATAAGAGCTGGAATTATGTTATTTATTACGCAGAAGATGTGCATCAAGTAGAAAAGAAAACAAATGCTGACAACAGAAAGTGATCAAACTCCCATCCATGAACAGGAGAGAGACTGAGGGAAAAATTCTCTCCCAGTCTGTCTGCAAATTCACACCAGTGAATACCAGCATTAGAGCAGGCACTTTTCAAAACCTTCATTGGAAAAAGTAAAAGGACAAATTTAGAGTGGAAACATTTAAATTATCAATACAAATAGTTACAGGGTATAAAAATATTTTGTAATATGTTGCCAGTTTTCACCTGCCATGTAAGTGGTGCTCCACTGTTGAGATTTTGGCTATTCTTTTGAGACAGTAGCAATGGAGACCTGAGACAAATTATTAATATGGGGATTTAAGGTGTGGAGGTAAAACACAAATGTGATCACACAGGTGGCCTGTGCACATTGACCTTACTTCATTGCCACGAGTGGATGTTTTTTGCTTGAAATAACAGTGTGGTAAACATGCTGAAGTGGTATAGCCCCTATGGTAAAGAACTACTAATATGTAATCCCAAAGCATGGGTCATTAAAATTTCAACAGTACTGGAGATATAAAAAATAGTATATTATTAAAATTGTTACAAAATCCAAATAGTCAAAATCTTTTGGCCTGACCTCCTAAAGCCCCGGGAGTAGCTTTAAAAAATATACCTTTATTTTAAAAAAGAATTATTTTTGTATTGTGCTTACACTCCTTTTGAACTCTAAAATAGTCGCATTTTCAGCTTTCTTCTGTACAATGAAAACTTTTGTTTTTTAATAAAAGCTGCCATTTTCATGTACTCACCTGACTCCAGGAGTCAATCTTTAAAAAATAAATAAATTTCCAAAGATCATGAGAAAGGGCATAAGAACACATCAGGAATAAGCTGAAAAGACTTCTTGAAAAGGCTTATATTCCAGCAAGTTCCACTTAGCATTGGCTAAATGGATTAAAAACTGTCAGTCAACTAAAAATCTAGTAACAGATGCCCATACTGTATATTTTTTTAATTTTAATGAATAGTTCCAATGATAAATAACAGATTTCCCTATTTATAGAAAACTGGTATTACAAGAATATCAGATTGTGCTATGACACCCCCACATGCATACCAGTTTTCTATATGGAAATTTGATAACGACAAGAATTGTTGCTTTTCGACATTTGGAAATAACAAAAAGACATGGGTTTTTTTGTTGTTGCCAAAAACCAAACAAACAAAAAAACCCCTACCTATCTATTTGATTTTTCTTTTTAATTAATCTGGAACATAAGGATATTTGTTTAAGAAGAAGCAGAATTTAAAGTCTAAGGAGAGACCATGAGTGGAAAAAAAAAGAAATAAAAGCAAAACACATGTGAAGATTGCACTAAACTCTTTTTTCTTTGCTGCTTTTTATTTCTTCCTTCCAAACAAAAGAAGCATTGGAAACTTCGCAGAAGTAAAAAGGGGACAAATCAAATATCCTGGTAATTTTCAAATTTTCAGGCTTGCTACCCTTCCTCACACATTTCACAAAATGTGTCACGGTATTTACCAATATGATAAAAAAGCACCTAAAACTAACATTGTACTGTGTTAGGAAAACTGCCCAGAAGAACTAGAATCGAAATATCATGTAAAATTCATGTGCTAAGAAAAATTCCATTCAGACTGAGTCACAGAGCCTCATGCTGTATTTGTAAAATTCTCAAACATGATATGAGAGCATTATTGCCTTCAGGCTTGTTATTTCATCCCCTGGACACACAGAGAAGCATATCATCCTTTCATAGGATTGATCAGCAAATATCCTCCAGAGCAGTTAGATAAGAAGGCATTCCCTTCTGCTAGCTGTAGGTTTTTGCTGTGTTGCATTTATTACTGTGGTGTGAAAATCTCCCACTGAGTGCAATACCTTTAAACACTTCTCTGGGCTTTTTTTTGTTGTTGTGAGGCATTTTGCCAAGTGGTGTGTTGTGTTATTTACCTTGGAAAAGAATTGTTGCAGTGTAATTTATTTTGGTCTGGGCAGAAATTAGCTATGGAAGAAGTTCTGAGACCTGTTTTCTCGTTACCAGCAGGTCTTCCATCTGCTTAATTAGAAGTGCAAATATTTGGAAAACTGAAATCCTGCAGCAATGTCTCAGATAGCATTTCTTTGTTGCAGGATCTGAAAAGTGATCACTGATAATTGTTGATTGTGCTCTGTGTGACTGTAATTACATGGCATTGATCTGGTGTTCAGACACCACAGTGATGAGCTTAATACAAGAACCTAAATAGACTAGATACAATTAGACCAATAATCACCGAGAAGAGGTAGTTTAAAAGGGCAGAGGGAAATCACAAACAAATGTGAATGACTGAAAGGAAAAAAAAGAAAAATAACAAAACCACAAAAAACCTGCTGAATATTTTATCCAGCAAAGTCTGTTCAGTCATTTAAGCTGCTGATCAAATACCAGTTACCTCTTTTTGTGATCAAAAAAAAGGACTATTTAATCCTTGCCTGCCTGGAAAAATAAAGAGACTGCAGCAAACCTGCTCTAACTAAGCAAGCATCAGGATGTCTGCAGGCATGGGCGGCTGGCCAGGCACCTCAAGGATTGTCCCTAAATACCAGGGGACTATCAGATCAGCCGGGTAGGGAGGTGAGAAAGCAAGAGACAAATGTGAGAAGGGAGAATTCATTTCCACAAGAATGTCTGCTTGGCACTGTATAAAGTACTTTCACATTAGCATTTAGCACACCAGCCGCACAGCTGTAAAAGGGTAGAAACCTGAGAAGGAAATGAGATAAAAGGGGAATATTGCTTCTTAAGTGGGTTGTGAACTTTCTTGCTCTAATTGATCTCTTACCATCCCACGCAAAGGAAAGCAACTGGCACGTTCTGCAGATGGATCATTACTAGCTCATACACAGGAAAACCTTCCTACCCCTCCCCGCAACTGTTGAAAGTCAAGTTCACCCACAGGCCAGCATGGGCATACCTGTTCTCATTTTTAGGGAAAGGCGACGCCAGCACTGATGGCATGGTGACAAAATAGCCACCTGGAATGTGGGCTAGCCACATGGCTAATGCCTCTGCATCTTCCCCTCATTTTGTACCAAAAGGGAAAGAAAAACTTTTGTTCAGTTGATGAGGAGGAAAAGGTTTTTATTCAAATGCTTTCTCTGGATCATCGGATCAGTGTGTCACCCCCCCCATATGCAACTCAAACCAGTAGCTGGTCCTCAAGGGTCTCAGAAACATCCACAAACAATTATTCGTGGTAAGGGTAAAGGGACTGATGAAGGAGACCAGAGGTGAACAGGGATGACGAGGCTGTGGCTGCAAAGGCTGAGGGGAGGATTTTAAGAAGGCACCGATAGGGGAAAGGGAGATTACACTTCTGTCAGAGCAGATGAAATGGCTGGAAAAATAAACAACCTTTCAGGCAGGAAGCTCTTTGCGTCACTCTTTTGAAATGTTAAAGGAGTATTTTACCCCGTGTCGGCAAAACGTTAAGAAATCAAATGGTCAGGAATTTGGACTTGGTGCCAAAAATGCTGATTTAGCTCCTTTCTGAGAAGCTGGCTCACTAGAGAAGGAAGCAAACCTTCATGGAGCTACATGGAGGCAGATGGGGGCCAGGGAAGGCAGCATCACTCCAGTCAGCTCACAAAAGCATGTTCAGTGGAGCTTTTTTGTCAAATCAAAAGCATACCCACTTTCTACAATTTAAATTCACAAACAACTTAAAAGAATTGTTCAGTAAATAATTTCACATAACAAGTGAATCTGAGAAAACAGCAATCTGTTTTAGAATTATTTGTGAAGAGATAAGAGGAAAATTTTGTTGAATAAATTATCCATTATAAATTATTCTCCCACCTGCACTTCCAACTATCCTGCTTCAGTTTCTGCTGTTACTTTCTCCCTGTTCTAAAGCAGAGGGAATATTCAACTTTCATGTGCTCGGCAGTAGGCAGAATACAAAACTGTATTAATAATACAAACTCAGCTCGTATTTTGTTCAGTGCTCAGTGGCTTTTTACTTCCCCTTCCAACGTTTTTCTATTTTTTTTTTTTTTTTGGCAGGTTGAAATTCGCGACCTCTGTCTCAGCACATATGTTACAAAGCAAGGAAAAGAATATAATGAAGAGCAAGAATTAAAAGAGATCCTAACACTGACAATATGCAGCACTTTTCATTTGTAGATTTTCAGTGATTTGCAAAGTCAGATGCATTTTATTATGCCCAGCTTCACAGATGGAGAATCTAAGGCATTGCACATATGTATATAACAAAATCTTCCACTCAGTTCAAATCCACCTCAGTTTTTCCCCGGGAGGTTAACAGTGTGAGAAAGGTGACGGCTCTGCCATCGTGCAGAGCTCAGGGACAGGCAGCCAGGGTGGCTCTGAACAGGCAGCACCAGAGCCATGTCAACCTGCTGCTGCACCTGTGCTTGTTAGAAGCAGCACTAATTAGCTTGACACAGCAACATGCTGCCGTGCCTATATTGCTTCCAGGACCCAATTAGTATCTCTGCGAGGTACAGCACTAGACGATGTAGACACACAGCCTGTTCAGAGCTGCTCCGATGCCGCCAGCCAGGATCAGCATTCACGGCCAGACATGCCCAAGATAGGCCACTAGTAAGGCCATGTAGATCCTAAGCCTCCCAACATTTGCTCTCGAGTTCAGCTCGCCGGATTATGAAGTTTTCTCCTCCTCAAAGGCAGGACACAACATACAGAAAAGTACTCTTTTATTTATTTTTTTATAACTCAAACAGTAATCATAATCTCTGCAAATACAGCCCACAAGGCAATGTGCTCGCCTGTGGATGGGTTTGCACACTTCACTTCGGTCACTTAATTTATCCCAAGTGTACCTTACTAATCTGCAGTGAGCTGATGTGAAGACATGTCAGCTGAACCCAGAAAGCATAAAATCCCCTTTTCCTGCCACCTTTTCATTGTGCAGTGAAACAACAGGTTTCTATGGCTGTTGGGGAAAAGGATTCTGTGAGATGTATCTGGGTGAATTGTACTGATCTACTCTCTGACAAGAACGATTACATCAGCATTACCTGAAGAGCCAAGTTTGAGAGGAGACCATGGATGTTCACCAGTTCTGAATTGAAGATGCCCTTGGGATTTTATCGATGGGGTTTCTGCATGGTGTCCCTGTAACAAATGCTCTTATGATTAGTACTGATCCCAGCTTTCACCAGAACATGCACTGCAGTCCCTCTGTCTTCTTCAGGAGTAAAGTCAGTAGTTCTCCAGCTTGCAGATCCCTAAAGCTGGATTTGTTTCAGAGCAGGCGACCCACACAGACTCCATGGACCACTAAAACCACACTCTAGAAGTGAAATTTGCTCTCTTTTTTATTATGTGAGGGCCGTAAATGTAAGACAAATGTGAAGGCCAGCTTTTGAACCCCAAGCTGTTGGTCTTTAATACAGACTAGAGAGACTGCTGGAACAACCCAAGGATCACAACAGACAGGGATGGCTGGGGGCTGTGTTGCACCCCAAAAGACAGTGGGGATTTCAGCTTCGTTGTCCTCTATGGTCTGCTTTCCACTTCAGCTGGGAAATTCCATGGAGGAGAGGCCCCTGTTACCCATGTGACAGAGCAGAGCTCTCATGCAGAATCAACTCTTGAGCTGCTCAGGAGCTGTGGTTTTCACTTGCCTCTCCTCATTACTTCCCCATTTGGACTTCCCAGAATGAGCTGCTGTTCTGGGTTGCTGTTGTCTAAGGAACTACATATGAAATATTTTATTAAAAATCACAGAATCATTGAATGGCTTGAGTTGGAAGGGACATTAAAGATCATTTTGTTATCACACATGGGCAGGAACACCTTCCACTAGGGCCCCATCCAACCTGATTTTGAACACTTCCAGAGACGGGGCATTCACAGCTTCTCCAGGTGACTTGTGCCAGTGCCTTACCACCCTCACAGTGAGGAATTTCTTCCTAATGTCTAAAGAGATATGTTTCCTTCTCTTTAAATTGCCTTTATGGGGAAAAAAAAAAAAACCCAAGAAAAAAAAAAAAAAAAACCAACAAAACAAAAAACCCAGGACTTAAAAGAGACCCTAGTACTTAGTGTTCTAGTCTTGCCAATGTTCATGTTCAGATCAGTAAAATCAGTGGGGCAATGCACACATGGAACTAAGCACATCTGCAGTATTGGCTGGATCAGACCACTCCAGGACTGAGAGACCATTTACATTTTCTCATGACAAGTGTGGAATCTTGTAAGTCATTTCTGATAGAGCTGACAGAGTAAAAAAATAAATTTTCAAGTAATTGGATGGAAAATGCACTCTCTATCATTTTAGGGCTAAAAATTATAAATGAACTCACACTAACATTGTGTTGTCAGTTTGGCTTCTTAACATGTGTTTTTAGTATTTACAAAAGCCTTTTCTCTTCACCTTTTAGAAATCTTCTCTTGATTCCATTTCCCTTTCTAATTACAATCCCATTTCCTTAGTAAGTCCTTGAAAAAGCTTCCCCCATGCCTCTAATCATCTCTCCAGTTATAATCTTCAAAATTACGTTCCGTTCAGTTTTCAATTTGGCAGTGTCCAAAGACAGATCTCCATGTGGTTAACAACCTTTTATTTGCTGCCAGCTAGGACTGAGGTTTTTGCTTCTTCTCTTTTGGGGCTTCACTGATGTACTTGATGCTGTCTAAAACATCCTTCTTCAGCACACTTTTGTTAGGCAGGTGTTCACATTATTGTGGACTCCTGGGTTTTCATTTTTTGCTGGGTGCAAATTTATCCTGTATAGAATCCTGTAATCCATCCTTTTCTCTTTACTTCCTTCACATTTCTTCAAGGCAGAAAGCATATTTTATTTTAGACTTGACACAACTACAAGAAAATCCTTTTCAAGAACTAAAATTTCTGCCGAAAATTAGGGTAGCAACAGTAAAATTAACTAAACTCTGCTGACTTAATCTGCAAAGGTCTCTGGTGCCATTAATATCATATGGAGGCACTTAGCTTCCTGCTGCATTTAAAAGTCCAGTCACCCTTAGGGTGTCATGGGATGGGTGCCAGAGCTATCTCCTGAGCAGTTCTCCTTGCTGGACCAGTTTCTTCAAGCCCATGGATAGAACCAGGAGCCTCCAGGAGATCTCTGCATCCCCCACGGTGGCAGGGTACCCACCAGGTAGGGGCGACACAAAAAGCATCATGACTAGTGAGTCCTTCCACAGAACTTGCCTGCAGCTTTAGAGAGAAATGTTGGGCCATAATAGAAATAGGAAGAGGCAGAGCTTTTGGAAAATATTTATGAGCAGAATTTCTCCCTTTCTCTTGCCTCATCAAATTGTAATTTTAAGTAGCATTTCTTTGCCCAGACAGTTTCTAAGTACATTATGTCAGTTTCAGGGAAATGGGAAATAAAAAGGAACAATGGACAGAAAATTAACTGTCTCCTTTCTTCAGCCCCTTAAAAACAAAATTCAAAGATGGCTTTTTTCACTTACTTCCCCCAGAAAGACAGGCATTGCTGTGCCAGCTTCCTGGGAGTCACAGAATAGAGAGCAGGGTGCAGACAGTCCCTAAATGCCTCAGACCATGACATCTGCAGGGCAGTTCAACTCTTTGGCTGCTGGCCACGACCTCATAGCTCTGTTCATGTCCATCCTGTCACCAGTGGACTAACCTGCTTGGGACCAGGGCGAGATAGATGTTCCTGCTGTTGTCATGTAGCACTCATGCTTACACAGTGCCTAAAGCCCCGTCGGCAATATGCAGATGATCTTGTCCCAGGGGACAAAAGGCACTATCAAACATTTGCTATTCTATATGTATAAATACATTTGACAACTTTAGAACTGTGTGAGCAAGTAAGTGTCTGAAGTAGAGGGCAAATTCATAGCAATTTTCTCTCCTTGAGTATCTTCCCGTGGGAGGGAACTTTTTGAGAGGCTGTGTTCATTTTCCTGTGACTACAGAGAACAATAGAAACCAGAATGATCTTTACAGAGCCCCCGCCTCCTTTGTGGTGTTAGTTAGCATGCAGAGAGCTGCTCTGTGGACAGGAGAAAGACATACATAAAGAGTCCAAGGAAGGCTCCTGCTTTGCTCTTCCGAAATTGCTGTTTAGAGTGAGGTACAGCGCAGTAGGCATGAAGATGCCAAACACAGCCCTTTCATGTATCTTCTAGCAGCAAGGACACAGAAGTGTTTCTGCTCCCCCCCATCACTGGATTATGATTTTAAAATTTTCGAGTGGGGATTGGAATATGTCCATCTCGAACCGTAGATAGGAGTTGCAAAGTTTGTTTGCCACATTCAGAAGAAAAGAGAATGGAGGTGTATGTTGCCATCTTCTCTTTATCCTTTTATCTTTTTATCTCTACACTACTTATCAAATAGAGAGCTGCTTTTCAGAGACCCCAGCATTGGAGAAAAAAATTTTTGTATTTTTTTGGTGTGAAGAACAGATATGTTAACTTCCCTGCCTTGGAAAAAGGCATGAAAACTATACCACTGTGATGAGGAGATCCACTTTGGTCAAAGCAGCATGACTGCAAGCTCTGAGGGTTAATCTAGCATCTCGTGTAGGTGAATTTATTTTTAGAGGGTAGGATGTCATTAAAACATTAAAACAGATGAATAAACTTAACACTATAGCAGAAAGAAATGGAAATTAACTCTTCCCTTGCAAAACAATAGCCTCGAAATTTGCTCCCCATTGTTTGTAGGTGTTATCAGGAAATACCACATTGGGTGTCCTACTTCCATTTAATTATACAAACCAGAAGAGTAATACAGGTAAAACAAAATAAATAGGAACACAGACAGCTATCCGTACATGTATATGCACACACACACACTCTCACACACGAAATGGCTCATACACAAAGATCTGTGCACGGCAACAGACCAGGATTTCTGTTGAGTTACCAAATGTTTCCCAAAACTGCTACATGATGTTCATAGGAAAAGTTTTCTTAGCTCTAACAAGTACCTCATAATAAGTTCACTTATTTTTCCTTTCTCTGATTAGAAATTACAAATTGCAGCCCAAGGTGCAAATCAGCTTTAAAAACACAAAAAAACTGTGTAATACCTATATGAAAAGCTGTGGGTACTCTTATTTGTCATAATTTAGAGAAAAAGCAATGCTACCAAAAATTCTCCTTCTGTTTGTTGGCCATGATATAGAGTGCTTTTCTACATTATCAATCAGGAATGAGTCAGGAAAGTGCCTTCTGTGTCTTCCTACATCTCTGTAAATCAGAAGCAATGCCAGTAAAACTGGGAGGTTAAAACCTGCCTGACAAAAGAGCAAAATCCATTGATTTGAAAGCAAAACACCAATGACTGCAGACGTTTCATGGCTCAAAGAGACAGCCACAGACACTGGGAAAATTCTGTGCTCTTTTCCACCCACAAAATGCAGACACTTTCCTTTCTGGGTTTATTTTCCCCCACTATTTTACCTAAGCTGTCACTTCTGTTAAACTGTTCATTGTGAAAGTTAAGCTGTCTCTAGAGATGCATCCAGACTGCTGCCTTCTACAAGTTTCCCAAAGATAAAAAGAAAGCTATGGGTACGGATTACTAATGCCTTCCAACCTCACAACAGTTGCTCCAAAACACAAAGGGCTACCTGACTTGCTTTTAGTCATGTCCTTGCCATTTCTCAAGGACGTGGAGTTTAACTTTGCTAGATTTAAGCCCAGCACTGATCAACAGTAAAATCCCCACAATTTTTCTCAAAATTTTCCCCAAAACTACCCTTTCTTGAAGTATATTTTGAGCTCTTTGTTCTACCCACCCCCTTCTCTCAGAACATGGAGTCCATTTCTGTAAATCTGCTCACTTCAGAATCCCTAATCACACATCAGCTGGAGTCCAGGGCAGCTTTTTCATCTTCTACCACCAAGAAGATCACTGTGCTTTTGATACCCCTCTGCCCAGTGTAAACCCAAAAAACATATTACTAACATTAGTTTTTCCTACTATTAATAATCTCATTGCAGATTAACAGTGGTAATTATAGCAGTACATGCATAGACACTCTGTTAGAGTTTATAGTGTGGTGGGTCTTTTCTAAGACTATTAAAATGGGTCCGAGTCTGCATCTTTCACTTTCTCAAGTTTATAGGCAGGTGAAAACCACTATTCAGATCAAAGCCCTCCAGGGCATTTTACACTCTAAATTCATCAAGGATTAGTTACCTTCATTTTTTTTCTCATTTCCAAAAAAAAAAAAAAAGGGGACAACACATACAGCCACAGTTATCAATCAGTGTCTGCACTGGCCTCCTTTAGCTGGTGCTTCTTTGAGACATCCCACAATTTTTACTCTCTGTTTCTGTCAGGTCCCTTCCAGTGATGTTTTCTGGCTCATGGGCTCCTTTTTACTTGCTCTTAAGATTTCAGGTCCATCTCTTCCCATCAAAGGAAGAAGGAGAATTGCCTCTTCTTTGTCCAACAGATCAGTGCTCGCTCATCAGAGAGAAGAGCAACTCCTCATGACAGCAGTCTTTTGTGACATTACGTATATTACCTTTAAATTCAGCCTAGCTGATTTGGTTTGCCAGGATTTTGTTCCTGCCATTCATTAATACAATACATTATTTATTTTTTCACAGCAGCTGGATATCCCTCACTTTACTATCATTGGCTACACCATTGGATAGTCTTAATCTAAATTTGCTGCTGAACGTATTTCAATGTACACAGCACTGCTCTGGAATTAAATAATTCTTAAATGGGATATGAGTGGAACTTAGCAGATTGTGTAAACGGTCTTCCTTCATTCCCATCAGACTGTGGATAACCTGAATAAGAAGTAATGTGTTTAAAACTCTGTTAGAAAATATTTAAATTCCTAATAATTGAATTGTGGCTCATTATCTGACATAACCATGGGATGTGGGCTATGGCAGACAAATACCAGCTTTGTATGTGAGATCACACATTCAACAGATTACTTCTGCAACAATGTTATTTCTGGATACCAGGAATAATGATCTGAAAAGAATGTGAACGTTTTTTACAGCAAACATAAATAAATTTCTTTCAGCTGTGGAGCATGAATCTTAAGTTTCAAGAATTACCATCATTGCTGATTTGTTTTTTTAATTTACCAACATTTCTGAAATTAACTGTTTTTTAAAATTCTTTTGCAATTTTGCCAACACTGACCTATAGTTAATATTTATAAATGCAATATAAAACTTTTTTCGTTTTCTGCATACAGTTAGTATCATGCATGCATTCTGTTTACCAGCACTGGGCTAATGCTCTGAAAATATACTCCATATTATATAAAATAATCTTTCTAAATTGTTTAAGGACCAGTAGGTGCTGTCCAGTTAGTGAGACTGATAGCTTGCATTACCTTCTGCAATGTTTGGTCTAGTATTTTGGCTTTCTGCAGTGACAGGTCTCTACCATGACATCCTGCTTGAGAAGAAAAAAACTCCTAACAATTTTTGCGTGACATAAGACTTTATTTCTGTACGAGTTCAGTTCTATTGAAAACTCTGGACAGAATGCCTGCTTCTGTATATTTGAGTTGTAAATCATATCATATTTACAATCTATGAGATCTGCCTGCAAAAGCCTTTTCAGCCATTGTCACTAATGGCTTGTGATCAGTTCCTGCTAGCGCTGGTATTCCATATAAATAAAAATGGAGGTTTTTTGCATGCAGAGACTACAGAGAGAGCCTCCGATCCTTTTTGTGCATGCTGACATGCTGTTCCAGTTAGGTATCCAGAAGCATATGCCATGGGTCTCCAGTGATCACCATTCCTTGTTAAAAGTGTTGCCCCAAGGCCTTGCTTAGAAGTATCAACCGCCAGCTTTGTTTGGTGCTTATTATCATACACTCTGAGGACAGGTTCCTTCTTTATCAACTATTTGAGATTCAGGAAGTCCCTGTTGTGATTACCAGTCCATGCCCATTATGCATTTTCACACACTAAAGACCTTCAGACAGCAGTTTAAATGGTTTAAAGTTGTTTGAATATAAAGTCCCCCCCAAAAAATTGCCTTTTCTTTACGTTTCTGCATGGTTTTTTATGTATGTATGAAGATATATTAGTAATCAGACCAATTTGCATCCTCTTCTAAGCTTTTTTTGTTTTCCCCTGCTACATTTTCCTAGATTGGTTGTTTCTTTAACCTTGAACTCACATTTTTGTCTTCTGCATTTCAGCCTCCTAATTTGAATCCATTCCAGGAGCTTACCAGAGCCTCTGATTGCAACATTTTTCTATTCTTTTTCTCCTCCATGGTTTCATGGCATTTATTATGTATTTGAGGGAAATATTAGAGTTTTTAAGAAGCATTTCCAAATAATGTGGTAAACTGAGGCGCTCTAAATGGTGCATTAAAATTGCACAGATGTGAGGTTTTTATTTTTTCTAGAAGACCCTATCAGAAAGCAGCTGAAATACCCAGTTGTCCCCAGAAACCATTTCCCAGCTAGGGATTTTTTGCCCCATTTTACATGTTTTTAGCTCAGACTTCGAGCCACCAGGAAGTACTCGTTTTTCTTTTGCATAATTATTGTGGAATAAATTAATTTTGGAAGCTCTCTGTTAGTTTCAATTGTATCTAACTTGGCCAGAACAACTCTTCCAAGTTTTCATTTCAGCTCCAGACAGAGCTTTCTAGGAACATCTATGACAGGACAACTGATTCAGTCATTTTCACTTTATGTTTTTGTTGGCTTTCTTTGGCAATATTTAAAACATCTGGAAAACAATCTGCCAACTTACGAGCTGCTGTCCTTCCAAGGAATGTACTCCCTGAACCATCAGTAGGTCAGAGATGTTTGCAGCACAAGAGAAGTTGCTCCATTCGTGACAGCAGTTGTAGAGTGTGTCTGCTAAAGTCGCTGCTTGCAGGAAGCTCATAGTGAAAAAGCACAGTTTTGTCATCCATGGAATAGAAGTTACATGCGTGTACTCAACATAGTTAACATTTATTTTCAGTTTCTGTTTCCTTTCACATCATTTGCAATTACTTGAGTGATTTCTCCCAAACTCACACATAAAAATTTTGTAGGGTATTTTTCCTGTTTTCCTTTTTCTCCACATGTTACTAATCTCTCAGAAGCTTCATGTTTCCTAGGGTTTAAACTTCTTAAGCAGGTTGCTATTCCTAAATCAGCTCTGGGTTTTTAAAGAAATCTCAGCTTTCCTACTTTGTTGTATTGAACATATAGCAACCTTTTGGTCACTTTTCTCTTCCACCTGCTATCATAAATAAAATATATCGCTTTTTTTGATGACTTCATTTTTGAGAGATTAAGCTGATTTGGAGTTCTTAGTTCCATATTAGCCTTTTGCTACCTCTTCTTTTCTTCCTTCTTCTTCTCCTTCTCCTCTTTCTCCTTCCCTCCATTTCCCCAAATTGAGATGATGATTAATAAAGGACTCTGTGAGAGAACTTAAAAAAATACAAGCCATTCACGTGGTAGGTGAGCAGCCATTATAAGGAAAGGCTTGAAAATTAAAAAGAAAGAGCTCTGCTTCTTTCTTTGGCTGCTAATCAATGAACAACAGATGTGACATTTCATCCTTACATGCAGAAGCAACTTCAGGGTTTGCTCTTTTAACAAAGTAGTTGCCTGGAGATTCTTTTGAACTGATCTGAATGTCTGAGAAGACACAGCTAGTTGCAGCATTTTTTATCTTCTGCTTATAAGTTTGCATTGTACGTGTCCTTTTCTTTTACTGCTGGTGGTACAGAGGAGTCTGTGATTTGGAGAATAACAGGCAAAAAAGTTTCTCTCTTTATTCCAAGCCAAAGATATACATCTACATAATAATCTAATGAAAAATAATTATAATGTTGAAATAGATAATGAAGCTTTTAACTGAAATATAACTCCAGAAGATAAATGAGAAGTTTTTGTTGAGTCAAGGAACATCTTTATTAATAAATGGTGCTCTTTTTCAGGTTAACAACCTTTTTCAATAGTGAAACATAACCTTATTGATTTGAATTTGTAAAACACCTCTGTAACTACCATGACTCATGGGAGACCATGAAATCATTCTGCGACCTTCTAAGTCTCTCACAAGTACGAGGAACAATAATTTTAAAATAGACTGCAATAATTCTAAACTACTGATTTGCAATATTTGGAATGAAAGACTGTGGGCAAAAAAACAGAGATACAAAAGCCTTTGGATGCCGGTAAACTACACAACAAATCTGCCAACTTATGTTGCTGAATGATGAATTATTCTTCAACCAGTGTCTGCCAGTTTCTTCTGGTTTTTGTTCCATCCCTCTATTCTACATGCTGCAGGTTACTTTTACTTTTCATTCGAAATATATGCTACTGGGCAGTAAACAATTAACTGTAAGACTGTATGTTTTGCTTTTTATTCTGAAACTTCAGCTAGTCAAAAATGTTGGTTGAAAAGTAATTTTCTCTAAAGAATGAGGTTTTGTCAGAAAATTATTTTTTTGTTGGAAAATACAACTTATTCCATTTTTTCTTTCATTTTTCAGTGGCAAGGTCTATGAGGAAAGTAAGTTAAGTTTCAATTTGCATTTCTTGTTTTTCATCAACTCTAAATTCAAACTAATAAAGGAAACATTTAAATGTCACGCAAAATATTTTGTGCAGAATTTCTCAACTCATTTTATCTAAAAACTAAGAGGTGTTGCGAGGATGGCACTGGCACAGCATGTTTAGTTCTGTTCAAACTCTGCTCTCTTTGTACGGTTTAGCTCCAGCTCCACTGAATGTTGGCTTTAAATGAGAGCCCATGAGATAGGGTAAGGGAGAGCTGCATGCCCAGGAGAAGGCACTGGCTCTGAGAAAAGGCAGAGAGAGACCCCCAGGCAGACAAAATCCCTGTGCCAACAGCGGAGCAGGAGCTGTGCTCCTGGCACAGCGCTGCTGTGGGTGCTCTCCAGCACAGGCAGGCCAGCACCCAGGGCAGCACTGCGGGGGCTGTGCGACCACACAAGGTCTGCTGATGCTGCTCTGCTTGGCTAAGTTGCTGTGCTCAAGGCAGGTGAGAGAACAAATACTGTGAAACTGGATAATAACCTCTATTGGCGACTTACATTCATCCCTGCTCCTTCTGAGCAAAGCTAACATTCAAGGCTCCTTGTTTGTTCCGTTCCTACAACTTGAGGTGACTAACGTACCCACATGAGGTATTCTTCCTCTGACAGGAGCACTTTTCCTTCTTTCTCCCATTTTGCTGGGACCCACAAACTCAGTCAATCTTATGGTATTTTATTGCTCAAGTGTCTTAAAAGAAGTGAGAAGGTTCTTCTACTGCTGGACACACATTTATAGTCTCCATTTGGTCATCTTCTGCTCCCCTACCCCTAAAAAGCATAGTTCTCATTCATGCTAATGTGAGGCACACTTCAATGCTAATTAACGAAAGCATTACCCAGTGTCTATATTTGACAGTACAAATCACATCCATCATCTACAGATGTGACAGTGCCATCAGTATCAGGAATCAGACGCTCTCTTTAGTGTACCTTTTACATCTTTTTTAGTGAAAAAAGGTTCTTTTCACTGACAGCTTCCAGGTCTTACAGAACACGCTCCAAGATCTTTGAAGAGGAGTCATCTCTTCTATTCCAGCTTTTAGAACTCACCATTGTGGTTGTTTAAAAGCATGTTGTATTTCTAACTGTACTTTAGAAACCAAACTGAAATGCAATAAAATCACTGCTTTATTTGTTCTAATACTTGCCAGTCCTTTAAACAACTTTTATTATTTGGCACAGACCAGAAACAGTTACTGGGTAGAAATATTTGTGCCAATGTCTAGTCTCAGCCATACACTGAGCAGAGAAAACATGATTCAGACTGAGAAAACAAGGCTCTATTTGGTGGCCTTATGAATTATTTTATTTTATAAATTTTCCACAAGTTTATGCCATATAGAAACACAAGGTTTGGCCATTTCAGATCAAAAATATCCAAAAGAAGGATTAAGAGGAAAAACACTACTCTTGAATACCCCAGGCACTGAGTCCTCTGTGACTTCATCAGGATTTCTGGATGCTGGCGAAACACCAGTATGACATAGAAAATACCAATTAGAGAAAGAAGTGATGCTCATATGCAGCCCAAAGTCTTAGGCAGTCCAGAAGCTTAAACCCTCAAGCTGTCTGGCTGCCTATCTGTCCACCTTTCTATGAGAAACACTAAAGGACATGTGTGATTCCAGCCAAAATTGTGGCAACAAATACATATTAAAATCATACCATTTTAGGAAATTGCAAAGGTGGACAAAGAAAAGAGGTCATTTCCACCCTTCTGCTAAAGAGTATAGGTAGAGCTTCTCCACTATTTGTCTTTTTTAGCAACGAGTTTGTCTGCAACCTGCAGGCAATCCCTTTGTTCTGCTACAGCTCAGCTACTGGAACTGCCAAATCCTCCACAGTCCAAAGGGGGTGGAAGTAAATTTGGGATAGAAATGCAGACAGGATGTAAAGACTGGATGGGAGAGATTGCTTAAGACCATGAGAGGGAGGAAAGGAGACAAAGATGCTGGGAGGACCTAAAAGCAGTGATTTAGAAGATGCTGGGAGGACCTAAAGCAGTGATTGCAGTAACAGTGGCAGAAGGGACACAGGAAGGACAACCAGGGTTGTTGAAAAGAGACAGTGAGCATGAGTTGTTGAGAACAAATCCACAAGGACCCTCATCTTGATTAGCACCACAGTCACGGAACCACTTGTTTTAATTTGATAAGGGAAGGAGGTGAGATAGGCAGCTACATGCTCTGAAAGGATGGCTCAGGGAGAGCCCCCTTATCAAGCAAATGTTCAGAAGAGTACAGCTAGCTTCATTCAGCCTCAGTCAAAGGGAAGTTGTAAGTCTGCCCCTGCTAGGACCTAGAGCATTTAGGCTCTGAATGTCCTCTTCCCTGCTACTGACAGGTATTCAAACTCAAAGGCAAGAATTTCTGAAGGAATCCATAAAACCATTCATGCCAAGGAAAAGACAATAGGTTAGGCAGAGGTGAAATACAAATAAAAGAAAACTCTGGAGCTTCAGCTTCCTCCAAACCCATGTCATACCAGTGCTCTCTGAAGTATTGGTATCCAGTACTTAAGAGATGGCTTTTCATAAAGATTTGACTCTGTGTAGGAAAAAAAATTACTTTCCAAAATCACAGGATGATCATTTCCATTTTCTTCCAATCCACTTTCTTCCCGTCCTGGTTCCCAGGAAAATTAGAAGATACAGCACAGCAAGCAGCATTTTCCCTGTGCAGCAGGCTGACACAACCAATAAGACAACCAATAAACTACTGCCAGAACTGAATTTAGAGCTCAAGGATGCCACATTGGCCTGACAGCTCTGATTCACCTGCTACTGCACTGTAGCTTCTGCCTTCAGCCATCTGCCCTGCCTGTGTCTTCAATATTCTGCTGCCAGTGCATAGGTGGCTCCTGTGCTGATGAAGCAGTATCTGGGGTGGAGCAGCACAGCTGGCATCTGTTTTGTTTTTTCTCTAAATACAGTGTTCTATTGTGCAGGAGTTCAGCTGATGCTGCTGGAGCAGCTGAGCCATCCCTGCAGGAGGAATGAGACAGACATGCAGAGATGAAAACAGGTATGGTGTCCTGGGATGAATCACTTCACACATCTATTTTAAATCAAACTCTCATAACTTACATGACATGTGATCAACTTGTCCTCCATTTACATCTCCAAATTTTGTCTCCAATACAGAGGCCTGAATTACGACTAAGCAATAGTTGCTTTAACATTGTTTTCCAGTGGTTTTGTAAAATGGAAGTACCGCAGCTCAGCATAGCAGGCTCTCTGCAGGCAAAGTCCATCATAGTTATTTACACTGCAACCTTCTAGCCATTTAATTTATTCAAAAAGGGAACCGTAGAAAAAGGCATGACTTAAAGACTCGGTAAAGATGTTTCCTTCCATCTTGACTCATCAGCTGACATATTCCATATGCTCTGTTTTGCTTGTTATTGATTTAACTAACAATAGAAAATATATTTAATGAATTATGATCCTGTGACAACAAATTAGCTAGACTAGTACATATAAAGGTCTCTCTTTAAACTTTAATTAGTTTGACAATGATGTGCCTGCTGCCTGTGTTTGCGTTTCAGGAAAACATGCAGCAGCCTAGAAGCACAATGCTTTCTATTTAACATAGAAAGTGTCTCTCAGTCCAGGCTTATTTATAAAGCAATTTTCTAATAATGATCTAGATTCAGTGGAGTTCAATCAGGGTTGGAGTTACCCTGGCATACATAAAATGAATATATTAAACCACCTATCAAGTACCTGACTGCACAAATAAACATAAAGAATGGGGGGAAGGGAGAAGAAGAGAGGTGACTTTTGAATTATATCTCTTTTTCCTGAGACCATTCTCCTCTCCCCACTCTTTGTCCAAATCTGGAAAAGGTGTTGGGCTGCACCACTTCAACACACACTCATCCCTGAGCACCCTGTGGGCTGTACACATAGCTGCTTCCATAGGTCTGAGAGCAAGAGGTGCTGCTCATCACACAGTTCCCTGACGGTCCCTGTGCCCTCTCTCTGCTTCAGGGATTCCCCACATCTCCTGCTGCTGCCTGCTCTCTCACCCCACATCTCTGTAGTGCCCCATCCTGCAGCACATGCATGCCTTCCCCCACAGCACACTGCTTCCCTTGAGGACAAGGGGAGGAGGATGCACCACTGGCCTCTACCACTCTCCCTATTCCCCTTACTCACCCTCTCCACGTGACAGTTCCCCCCCACCCCAGACTCCAGTTGACATTGGCTCTGAGAACCCTTTTTCTCTCATTTCCTATGCCACCCATCCTTATTTCCCTGCTCACATCCATGTGTCCTCACTCTCCCTCTCTCCACCTCCATCTTCCATCTCTGTCCCAGGAGGACACAGCCCAGGCTACCAGGAAGACTGGGATCTTGTTAAGAGAGTGCAGGAGAAGCCAAAACTCTGTCCCTCTCTGGGCATGTCCCTCTGCCACCCCTGCAGGAGGTGCCTGGGCACTGCTGCAGGACAAATGCTGGTTTTGGTGATGTGGCCCTGTGATCTCTGTTCCCGACAAGCCTTTTATGCAGCTTTCAAATGGGCATCTCTTCCTCCTACTAATGCCTGAGAAAACTTGTATGAAATAAATCTCACATAAGTTCAGCAGCTCAGTTTTATCTATGGCCTAAAAAGAGCCTTCTTGTCCCAACAAACACAGGCTGGGCCTTAAGTGCTTGAATTCAGTGACCTAAACCCAAGGCATTAAATACTGAATGGTTTATATGGCCAAAGAGATGTCGGTTGGAAGGGACCTCTGAAAGCTATGGGGTCCAACCTCCTCTGAAATCAGGAGCATTGCCAACATTAGATGAAGTACCTTCAAATTTCTACTACTAATTCAAAGCAAGAGGTTAGAAAGATTTCTGGAAGACCCACGTGAAGTACAAGGTGGCACATTATCTGTTGAAAGGCCAGGTTGTGCTCTCTGTCTGCAGCTGGGGTCAAGAACAGGAGCATCCTTCCACATGATTTCAGTGTCACCACACTCTTTTCTATGTACGTGTAAGGATCTCGGCACCTGGAAAGAGCTGCACCCTGAAGAAGCTCATCAGAGCCACTGGAAAATCAACAGAACAATTCCTACACTTTACCGATGGCCTGGGGTCTGGAATTGAACTATGCATGGTTTCTGCTTGAAGGCTCATTTCCCAAAATTAATAGCATCTTTATTTCCAGTCTTAAAGCTATGCAGAAACAACATGAGCCCATGAATGTCACAGGCAATGGCTCCAATTTGTGGGACACAGATCCATTTTGTGGGCATAAAATCTAAAAAGTCCAAGTGTGGCATAGAGTACAAGCAAAATAAAAAACTAATTTACTGCTTAACACAGTAGAAGGAGGAGAGGCACCTTGGAAAGGTGAATGAATGGGTGTATTTCAGCATTTTCAGACCAATTTCGGTGCATTGCATCTCACCTAGCCACCTGCCCCACCACTCCCAGTAGGAGGTTTCTCCCAGGGAAGGCAGCAGGGACACTGAGAGGGAAATAGAAGTGCACACTCCTACTCTGAGGATGGTACGTAATCTAATTTTGTCCTGAATGAATCTCAGCCAAAATCACTGGATGAATTCTCTAAGGCCTGGCAACCTGAAAATGCTACAGTAGGATATTGTATAGGTGCTTAGTGGCCCCTAAAAGTAGGAGAAAGTGCTGTTTTGTTTGGTTTAGGTGGCTGGGAGTTTATATGAAGGCTGGGAGCTCAGTTTAAATGCTAATTGACTCATAAACAAGCCTGAGTTAAATAAAAGAATCAACTAGCATCAGCTGAGCTAGATCAGTTTAAAAATGCAGGCTTTTGTTAACCAGAGAGAGTTTGTATTGGGATAGGCCAGGCATTGCTCCAAAAGCAGCATCAGATTAAACCTCCTACTCGAAAAACACTCATTAAAAAGCAACTTCCATTGAAAAAGATCCTACTTGTCGCTACCAGCCATTGTTAGGCAGTGAAGCAGTGACAGATATTTTTGAAGACTATTATGGGGAAATAAATATTTATTTAGCTGTCTAAAGTAATTAATCCCTGCTGTTTCCTTTTTATGTAAGCACATACAAGGCAAGACTGTCTTTGTACTTGAATTTTAGGAGACAAGTCTGTGTAGAGGCTCCCATGGTTTTTGAAGGCAGTAACAAATTCATGCCTAATACTTTCTGTGCAACTCGAGAATGCCAACCATCAAGCAGCAATAATAGACTTTTCCTATCCTCATTCAGTGGCAGCAGGAAGGAGGTATACTAAGGAGAAAGAACAGAGAGAAGAAAGGTGAGAAAGTAGAGACTGCGAGTGACATGCAAGGCTGCAAGAAGCTTGCCCACTGCTGGCGTGGGGTTTGATAAAGGAAATCACTTTCACAGAGTATCAATTTGAGAATTGAAAAAAAAAGGGGGGGGGAAATGAAGGCAGATTAAGCTGTAAAAGCACAAGAAAAAGGATCAATAACCATCTTGGATGTATTTTCTGGGAAGCTGGCATGGATAGCACAAAGATGTTTCTTAGTGAATATGTTGGCACCCCTCCCATTGACAAGTTATACAGCCAAAGTGCAATTAGCACATTCAGAGGAACAATAATTACACAATATCAAACAGGCGGTCCACAGGCTGATTAAAGCATACAATAAAAATAGAGATATAGGCCCCAGCTCAGTTCTTGTACAAGAGCCTCTCTGCCCTAAGAATCACTTGAACAAGGTACACCTGCACTGTAGCATATGAGCTACAGATGATAACTACATATGAGCTTGATAACATGCAGATTGTTTTTGCTTTTTAAATTTTAGCAGGTAAATGTCATTGCTACAGGTTTAAAATCAGAAGCAATTTTTTAAAAAGTAGCTCAAGTGCTAAGTTCCATATTTCTTTTTCCCCAGAAGTATTTTATTGCAGAGTAAAATGACAGATGCAATTAGATAATGTTGAGCAGATTATAGTTTGAGAATGTTATGCTGTGTTACATATTCACAAGTGAACAATAGCAAGGGAAAAAAAGAAAGATGGGTATCTTAGTACCTATTTTTAAAGTTGGACAAAGAAATGTGTCTTCTATGGGTAGGAAAATATTATGGGGCTCTGTGAATTCACGTGTGTTATCTCTTCTCAGCTACATGAGGAAGCTTTTATGACTCAGTTTATCTTTACAAATCAATCTGGTACTACCAGAAAAATTTCAAAATTACCAAGAGCTGGGTTTGTGGCCACATGACTGTTGAGCTCAGACTCACTGAGCTTGTTTTCCATTGACACAAAGGTTTTCTTGCAAGCCTATGCACTTTACTTCATTGACCTATGTCTCAATTAACCTATCAACAGCAAAGATACATCCCTTGGACTGTGAACCAGGTACCTATCAAGAAAAATACAGCATAGGTTAGGAAAGATTACTCCATTAAACTGAGCCCTCCTGGAAACCTCCAACTTCCAGAATAATTAAAGAGGGCAAGAGCTGGTCCTTATTCCTGGTCTATATTTCATCTAACTTTTGTTCTTAAAAATAAGTTATCTAAATCTGAGTCACCCTAGTCTTTATATGCAACGGCAAGAAGGACTCAGCTTCACAGGGTGATTTGTTTTGGCTATCTCAGACCACCTGCTATGATGATATGCTTCATCTAAAGAAAAAAAGCACTCTCTAATTTCTTTTCATGGACTATAAAAGGAGGTCAGGATAACTTTCAGATCTGAACAGACATCACTTTGAGATACCTAAGAGAGGTGTAATAAGTCTGATTCTGTGGGAAGAGCACAGAGAAAACACATTATGCCTTTCCTCCTCATTTGTACCCACACAAGAGCCAGGCAAAATCAGACTCCTTCTTTAAAAATTATTTTAGCCAGAAGTGTGGTTTTACTCAGTTTTATCCTGCCTGCAGTCTGAAAACTCATGCAAGATAAAGCATCCCTTCCCATCCTTTGCAAAGGAGTGTGGGCTCCCCTCAAGCTCAGCTTTTCTAGGCTCATGGAGACATCCTGTGTGATTAGGCAGGATGAGCAACCCTTTGCTTTCACCACCCCTAAAAACCCTGTAACTTCCCTTGCAAAGCATCCACTCTGACATCATATTGTGCCAGAACTGCCCTAGCAAGTTGAAGTTGGATATTTGTATTGATGGGCATATGTGAGAGCAGACCTGAGAACCAGCTCCCTTGGAGATGGTTTTAGTCTCATTCTTTCACAGTGACAGAGGTCTCATTACAGTCCCACACGGCAGCAGAACACAAGGTCTGTGTCTCTACCAGCAACGCACAACTAGACACAAGGCCATGAAACTCACCTGTCCAGGAAACAAATGGAATGGGCTTTGCTAGCTAAATACGGCAGCACTCTATCCTTCCTTTGCACAAGTCAATTATTTGTTTTACTCAGAGACTCATAAACCCAGGTTCTGAGTCACTGGATAAAAATACTAATATATTTCAATGATTCCTGTGCATTTAGGTTCACTCTTTCATTCTCAAAATAATAAGCCTCATAAGTAGCAGGTTCCCCACGCTTGCTGCTGTCCCATTTCACTTTGCCTGTAAACCCCTGTTATTTCCATTAGCTGACCAGTCACTCACTCTGCCACCTGACTTAACATGACAGTCATTCAAATCTGTCATGTTCTATGGAGTCATTGGATGTTGCTCTCATATTAATAAACAGATGTTATCAATACCCCATAACAGACAGAGTGTGCAAGGCACCTTGTTTAAACTGATTCAAATAAATCTTGCAGAGGTTGTAAGGAATGCTGTGAATATGCCCAATCTTGGATTCATTTCAGTGCGGGAATGGAATACTTTGATATGCTTAAAGAAAAATTACCTTCTATAGTTGCAGTGGATTTTATTCCTTATGTAACAGAATTTAACTTTAAAATTACAACCAAAAAGTATTTCATTGCCATCCACAGATTTTACATAAACACTTTATAAGGTCCACTCCAATGTGGAATCTGTAAGGGATGCATTTAGCCTTCAAGAAGAAAATTCTGTTTCATTTCATTCTGTATGGCAAACCTGTGGCAAGTCCCTTTTTCCTCTTTAAATTTCAATGTCCCCAGCTGCAAAATGCCTACAACATTACTTGCTTATTGTTTAATTTCATTCTCTAATTAATTTGATTAATCCCCTCAATATAAGTAAAATTTATTCAGAATAACACAGCCTTTATTTTGATCAGTTTTGATCCCTTTCAGCAGGTAATCCTTGATAATGTAATCACTGGGTATAGAAGGTTTCATTTAATAATGAAAGACAAAAATTTTAAAAGAGAGAGACAGGAGGAAGCAACTGGAAGACTGGAGTGATAATAAAAGATGACTACAACCCAAAGTTGCATTACTTAGAGATTATTATTGATGTTGCAAGAGCTACCATATGCTTTGCAAGCTGTGACAGTCACCCTTGTAGTCACATGGATGAAATGATCAACTGCTTTTCGCATTCAAAGTGATAGGAACAAATTTGATCCAAGTAAGAGAAGCTGCTGTGTAACAAACAGCACAGGGACATTGTGTGGATTAATTAGTTTGGGGGGGGAGGTCGCTTGCTTTGCTTTCGTTTGTATCCTCTGTTGAAGGTTCATGCAGTAAGTGCAACATTTATTTACCAATGTATTGCAGAGGAAAAAGCTAAATGAGTTCAGGGAGTTACCATTTCATTAATTCATGCAATCACGCTTATGCATCACGTCACCATTAAAGTCAGTGATGCACTGTCATGCCCTTAGCACAAAAATGATGAGGCTGGTCTGAGTGGCAGACAGAACTAAAGTAAATTGCCCAGGCTTTCCCAGGGATAGTTAGAGACTTGATGCCTATATAAAGGTATTGTGTTCTTACAGCCTGCTACAAACCTTGTGCTGCATCTTCTGCACCCTGTATAATTCTAGGGATGAGGTGGCAAAACTGCTTCCAGATGGGATACTTAATACCATCACAGTGGCCCTTCCTTGGCAATGGCATAACTACTTTAGGAGGCACCAGAGTGCATCAAGCCTTGGCACACCTGAATGCAACCCTCGACAGACCCTGAAGCATGGATCGAAGGGTATGCCTCAGAAATCTCCCACTGACCTCATTTTGGATTCAGATCTGACAGGATTTTAATCCCCCCTGCCATCACAATAGCTCTGTTCTCAGCAGAAGTAATACACCCTCATTATTGGTGGACCTTCAGCTTCACAGACCATAACAGCATCGATCCTGTCACTGCACATGCAGAAAGTCCATGCTGAGGAATCTCTGCACAGACAGCAGCTCCTTGCGCCCACCTGTCAGTCCTGGGAAAACATGAAGCAAATACTCTTTGCTATAGGACTCCTGGTCCAGTTTCTCCTCCTTAAAAGGAAGAATTACTTTGGGGTGTGCACAGAGAAGAGAGATGAAGAGTGAGGGTGTGCACAGCTCCATGGCCTGACCCCAGCTGTTACAGCATGTGCAGCTGGACCTTGTCATATCTGAAAACAATGGCAGATGAGAAGGACTCCTTGTCCATCTGCATCACAAAGTGTAGGGGGTCAGGTAACTGAGAATTTCTCCACCAAATCTGATTTCATACTTACAATAGGAATGGGTCGGTGCCATTCAAAAGACTACATCATACCTATTTTGGCAACATAAAGCACAGGAGGCTTTATTTAACAGCATAACCCATATAGGCATGTCTTGTATTTACTCCCTTCTTTATTTATTTTATTATTCTATTACTCCTTTCTCTATTTATTTACCTATTTTATTTATTTATTTATGAGGTCACTGAAGCTGGAAAGAACTTTACAAATAATTTCACATTTCTCCATTGCTTATTAATCATTAAATAACAGTTGGCACTTCACATAAATAGACCTATGTGTCAACTGGAATTGAAATGGGATTATATCAATACAGTAAAAGTAGGAGTTTTTTTCTCTTCCATAAATTTAGTCAGAGAAAGCAGCATCAATGGTTTTATTTTGTTTATACAAAGTTCTCCGGTATGGGTCCCATGTACCAGCACTATTTTGCAGCACAGAAAAGGATTTTGACTTAAGTTTTCTTATTTTTATTAAATAACAAAAACTTTCACTAAATTTAGGGGTTTTGTTGACTCTTGAATATAAGCTGAACTGGGGGATGAACTGGATGTGACAGAGTTCCTTTATATCACCTGCATATTGAAACAACTAACAAGGGAGCTGATAAAAAAAGCAGGCCAACTCTCTCTCTTAAAGTATAGCTGATCTTTTTCGTCAAGTGTGATCCCATGTGGAAGCTTCATTTGAATGTGACCTGAAAAGCAAAAACGAAGAGCGAGCACAAGCTCCTGCACTTCTCCAGGCTGTGGGGTGCAAGAAAACCCATCGGTAATATATTAGTTGCATGGGTTTTTGAGGGAGTTTCCTGATGCAAAGCCTCTCAGCCCACTTCAGAGATCCAAGAATTCATCCTATGCTGTTTCCAGATTGGCTGTCTCAGTTCAAATGAGAATTAGTGGCACCATTCTCGCAATGTTCACATCATCACATGCTGGGATTTTTTTTCAGTGATCTAAGCACAAAAGAAAATTTCATCAAGAAAAAGGAAATCATAATTATTTTTAAAAATCTGTGATGAATGCCTTTTCTCCTTTGTTTAATACATGGTCTGTGGAGCCCTGGGACACCATGGATTATATGTGAGTGAGGGAAAAGTAAGAAAAGCAAGACTACTGTCAGTATATTTAAATCCGGTATCTAAAGTCTGCATCCCAACCAGGAAATGTACAGAAGGTTCTCCATAGAAAAAGATCATAAAAGCCTTGGTACAGTTCCTTCAGGTGCCAGCACCCAGTCAGCAATGCAGAAGCTGTAGCAGAACTTTTCATAGCAGAAGGGAGCAACTTTTCCAGTTCCTGGGGGAAAAAAAATGCAAGAAATCTCAAGTAGCAGATGCTGTAGGTAAGAGAAGAGAAATGCGTAGAAATTGACAGGTATTTTCTGTTCTAAAGAAGGTGAGACTACTGGAAAGAAGCTGAAAAATGTCCCACTCATTTATGGCTTTGAGGCAATGTTTTAAAACATTTGGGGGAACACCGGCAAAATTAAGTACTGAAGATTTAGCAATTAAAAATTATTCAAATAGATGTTCCACTATTCCCGCTGTATGCAGCACTGGTGAGGCTGCGGCTCAAGTACTGCATCTGCTTCTGGACCCCTCACTTCAAGGACATTGAGATGCTGCAGCAAGTCCAGAGAAGGGCAATGAAGTTGGTGAAGGAGCACACATCCTGTGAAGAGCAACTGAGGGGGCTGGGAGTGTTTAGCCTGGAGAAAAGGAGGCTCAGGGGATACCTTATCACTCCCTAAAACTATGTGAGAGGAGGGTGTAGCCAGGTGGGGATCGGCCTCTTCTCTCAGGCAACCAGAGACATGATAAGAGGACCTAAACCCAAGCTGAGCCAGGGAAGGTTGAGGTTGGACATTTGGAGGACTTTTTTTTTCATGGAAAGGTTTGTTAAACATTGGAATGGACTGCCCAGAGAGGTGGCGGAGTCACTGTCCCCAGAGGAACTCAAGAAACCAGGTGTGACACTTACTGCCCTGGTCTATTTGACAAGGTGGTGATTGGTCACAGATTGGATTTGATGAACTTTGAGGTCTTTCCCAACCTAAATGATTCTGTAATTCTGTTATTTGATTGCTATTTGGGTCGACACAGTGTGAATGAACCCTACCACGCCATGCAGGTCTTTAGAGACCACTTGCACAAGCGTGATGTGGGTGAGGGAACTAACATGTGTGTCCTCGGGAGCATTAAGGCAAGGATTTTTATGAAGGGTAGTCCCTCCCTTTTTTTCCCCTTGCAACTTGCCTCCCCCCTCCCCCACCCCAAAATCAGCAACCACAGTGCTACCTCCACTGAACATGCCTGGAGCATCCCCACCCATGTGTCATTTGCTGACACTAATTGAAAACAGGGACCTTGACAAAATGGTCTACATTGGGAGAAAGAAAACATTAGTGTCATTGTGATGCTAATAGAGGATGCTATAGTTAGACTGGGAGGAGAGGGGGGGGTTATATGTGTGCACCTCTTTTGATTTATCCATGGTGCTTCCATACATTTTTCATTTATGGAAAAGAAAAATGGTTCTTTTTTTCAAATTACCTTGATAATGCCAAAAAAGAAGAATCAGGCAAATGTTTCAGGCTTTCCACAGTTAAAATAAAGCTGAATTTAAACTAAGGAAAAGCATAGGTTTTCCTATTTCAGCCTGTCCTTGAATCATTCTTTTTAAACACCAGCTCATTATAGTCAAAGGTCCTAATTTTAAGAACATCTCCACAGGGGATTCATCACCTCTTTGCTATTCATTTCATGAATGGTCCAGACCTTCTTTTTGATCAGCCAGGGTCTTTTGGGAACGAACCTTGAGGTGAAGGTGGACATACATTGTTTTCCTGCTATCGAGTTAGATTCCAAGCTGTCATAGTATGTAAGAAGAAATTCCTGTAACAAACTGCCTCAGATATCCATAGGGAATACACATATGTGATTAACCCAACCGGCCACTGGGTGTGACCATTGCACCACACAAAAGCATCTGAGACTTTCCAATGACAGGTCTGGAAGTATTGGAGCTAGGAAAAAAATATAACCTTCTGAGGTATGAGTAGTCAACAGTAATGTCGGCTAACTTTCTGCGCTCAGTTTTCATATGCTTTGTTGCACAATTTGTAGTCTGTCTCAAAAGTCAGATGCAGATCATTTAAAATAATAGTGAAAAAAAATCTGTGAAAATCACATTAATGACATTACCAGAGTCCGTTTTCTTTCTCCAAAGGAAAAGTAGTAAGTCTCTTAAAGCTGCAGGTGTCTTACTCTGTTCACTGTAGACACATCAATAGAATTAAGCACATTCACAGGCAGAATGGCTTAACTAGGCAGTATCCAAAACACTAGCTCTCAGTTACCTAGTTTGCATCCAAAAAGGTAACATCCACTAAGAAGAGAAAAAATAAAATCTGCAATAAATTACTGGTTTTTATTTTTCTTCTAAACTGAGTTCTGTAAATATGAGACAAAAGAATTTTGTCTGGAGTAACACAGCCAGACTTGAAGAATTATGCAGTTTGCGTCAGCCCATTTCAAAGCATTTCCCAATTTTATATGTTATTTTACAACATTTCTGCTATTGAAAATCCCCCAAGTTTATCTTTTAGAGCAGATATACTCTTTAAATCCTCGGTGCAGATATAGTTAGATATACACACCAATCTGCAAGATCTGTTTTCCTGACCACACTCAGATTCAGCAGCGAAACGTTTGCATATTCCCTTGAGTCAGGTTGAAGTTCAGTAGTATCAGACCCTGATCAAAGAGTGAATGGTGGAATAACATCACCTTGATCTCTGAAAAACCTGTCAGTCCTGAGATTGCTCGTGCTTACATTGGTTACAACTACCTTGACAGGCAATAACTGAAAAAAAAAAATCACCCAGGGTGTAACTACGCTTTGCCTTTCTTTCATTCTTGGGTTAATACCCAGTGTCTTGGTCAGTGGGTATCAGCCATGATGAATGCTACAGGGTCAGTTTTACCAAAACATTATTTTCCCCATGTGGGACCAAGCTGAAGCTGTACTTGTGCAAAACATATAAAGCAAGGGTCTGAATCCAGAACTGCCTTTCAGATCATGTATGAATGGGAATGCCACTTCCCAGAAGCACAAAGTGCATCACTGACTTCTGAAGGGATATAACAATCACTGTGTGCCTGTTTTAAAGGGGAAAATACCCGTAGCAGAAGATAAGCTCTGTTTCAGGCTTGCCTCTGTACATTTATTTCTGATTTTTAAAGGTATGCTTTAATAAAAAATAAATCATAACTAATAGTAGTAGTACTAGTAGTGATGATGATGATGATGATAATAATAATAGTAATATCATCTCAGTATCTAACAACTCATGCTGGAAATTATCCATAGTTCTCAGACTCACTGTGTTTTTACACTAAGTCAGACATCTGGCATGTTCCTGAATTTGTGATGAGCTGCCAATGTTTTAACAAGGGGCATTCAGCAAACAGCACTTTGTCTATCCACTTGTGTTAAACCTTAAACTGGGATTCTGTGAGTTAAGGGCCATGGAAACTATTCATTTGACTCCCTATTTAAACAAAACAACACTTGAAAAATAAACAAAATGTTTTTGATGGAAAGCTCTACTTTCTATCTGAAAGCAAATCTACACTGGCTATATTGCTAGAAGAGCTCACAGTTCAACTGCTGTGCAATTTGAATGTAAAAGGAGAGAAGGTCTTTAGAAAATTCCTCATCCTTGGTGAAATGTACTGCATTGAAAAGGAGGGGGGTGAAAGCACTCTCTTCTGAAGTGTCTTTATGGTCTCAAGGGAGAATGTTCTTTATAAGACAGGAAGATTTAGCAGGATTCAGAAAGGAGAGCAAGCATCCTCAGAAGCAGAGAAAACATCTACCCATCTTTCAGTTTGGCTGTAAGGGACTCCTGACAGCCCCACAGCTGTTTCCTCAAGCACCTCCTTACAGAAGAGCCCCTGTGCCTGTGTCTGTGCACGTGTAAAATAAATTCAAGCTTTTTTGTCACCGCAGCAAGCAAGCAACAGAACCTCCCTTTGTCAGCCTGTGGCATTTTATGTGCTGGGCTGAGCCCCGGGTTGGGGACCAGCTGCTCTCTTCACTACGGGCAGCACCACACAGTGCGGCCACACAGCTCTCCAGCCACTGCATCTTTCCTGAATACAGTCAGAAGATAACATGGACATGACAAAATAACCCCTGTCACACATCTGATGTGACTGAGAGAAAAAACTGGAACCCAGAGTGGCATCTGAGGTGCATCCTCTTGTCTGCTGGCTCCATCACCCTGTCCTTGACCATTTCCATCACAAGGCTCTTTATGGACAGGGTATAGAAGGCTTCTCTCCTAGTTTAGCAGTTTTTGAGGAAATTGCAGGCATGAATCCTGATAAATGGGTTTTGTATCTTCTCTATATCACCACTTATTTAGTAGCTTATAAGAAAACTACAATAGGCTGGATTTTAACAGAAAATAAAAGATTGTGTGTCTTACTGCCAGCCCTCAGGAGGTGCTCAGAATCTCTATTTTCTTTACCTGTATGTTTCAATCATTTCAACTAACTCGTAGGCTACCAGGGTCAAGAGCTTGGAAAAAGGATGCAAAAAGTTGTGCTCGCTGTATTTTCTCTCATCAGAGTTTCCATGGCACAATACATAACAGACATTTGTCAGGATTAATGTGCTGGTGATAAAGCAGTAGCCTAGAGACACAGTGATTCTGTAGTTGTGCCATAGAAAATCAGAGTGTATAAAAAGATATCATCTACCAGAGACCTACTTTTGAGAACTGTTCAATGTTCGAATGGCTGGTGCACAAGTAGTTCTTCTATCTTCATGTTCAGTAAACTGGTTTTATCTTGACAAATATATGCCAAAAATGGAGGGTAATGAACCCAACCAAACAAAAACCCAACCAAAACAAACAATCAACACACAATCACTTACAAAAAATTCCAAACACATCTCTAAAACCAAAACACCTCAAAAACCAAAAATAAATTTTAAAAATCACAAAAGCACAAAACCCCCCACCTCTCACAGCCTGGTTCTTTCTATTCTTTTCATTCCTGTTCTGTTTTGAATTGAGCTATCTTATTTCATACCCTTCACCAGGATGTGATAGGTTTGGGTGGTTTAAGGCTGAGTGTTGGGACAGAGAAGAATGATTTCAAAACAAACCTTTCAAAAAACCTTTACTCTCTAAATTGTAATTCTTAATAAATTTCAAATATTGCTGCAATTGTGTTTGAATATTGCTGTACTGTGTTTCAGTACATGCTCTAACTTTGGGGAGATAAGCTTTCATGTCGCCAGACCTGAATCTTTAGAAGACATCATTCAAATACAGAAGTTGCATATTCCCCACTGGAAATTCTGAAATATTCTCAGGTGTATTGCTATGTCAGGCCCTTGGAGCAAGAGTTTGTAACTCCAGGCAGGAATAAGGGTGGCAGGAAATTCTACACATCAACTCTATTTCATATTAGTACCTGGTATCACACATGAATTAACATTTCAATGCTTGAGAAGATATTGTCATCCCAATAAAAGGCTGGAGATGCTAAGGCAAGTATGATAGCCGTGAGCTGAATAAACATATAAACCACTACAGTTATTTCCATAGAGAAAAAAAATGAGTTACCAAATGCAACACTAAATAGTACATACAAATCCTTCAGCCCCTTACTATCAGAAGAAAAAGGGGCAAACAACAGGCTGATTGAGTCCACTGATTTGGAATTAAATTTTCTCATATAATCCTGTGAAGTTCTGTCATTAGATAATTTCACATTGATGGAAAAGTTTTACTCAACAGACAGAATTTATTCCTATTTCAGTCATCTGCAAACACATAACTGCAATCAGATGAAGTGGGATCAAGTCCAAGGATAAGTGGAGGGAAACAAAATTTCACTCTGAAAATCCTCTATTTTCATAGGAAGATATTTCAGCCCCTAATTTTTCTGACATCTGTACATAAGGGATGAGGAGTAGTGGGAGATTAATGGAAAATGTTCTTCATCAGGTTTCCATCAATCTGAAGGACAAAGAGTACATCTTGCTATGGTTTTTTCCCAGCATCCAGCAAGCTGAACGCTGCGGTGTTTCAGGACAACTATGTCCTGTGAAACACATAGGGGAAAAGAACAAGAGAATTATATTTGCAGTGGAGGTCCTTCATTATTTGTTGCTTTTGTTTTGTTTTGAAAAGGAGAAAAGGAGGCTTCATCAATAACTGAGGACTGGTAACCCTCCTTAATCTCCATTTGGCAAAGCATTCATTCAGATGCCCCATTTGTCACCACTGCCACCGTCAGCCAGCTGAGCAGATCTTTGCTTTCTTTTAACATGCACTTTATTCCAAAAGTCTCTCCACAAGGTGTATTTTCAAAAATTGTGCTCCTCTAAAAATATTTTTGCATTTTCATCTTTTCTGTTAATTTGTTAATGTTTTATAAATTTGCTTTGCCCACATTTCATGTGTCTAAGCTTCTTCTGTTACCTTTCTCACATGGAATGACAATAAATGAATGCAATAGCCGAGCTGAGAACATGCCGCTGACACATACAATAGTTTTTACATTTCTTTGTATTACTCTAGCGTTTTATTAGCATTTCCAGATATCACATCACACTAAACAGGTGTTTTAGTGGGCTGTCTACCATGATTCTCTGCTGTTTTATCCAAGTGATGCTCATGAATCCAGCACTGTCTGTGAGCATTTTGAATGTGTACTATCTTGTGTTTATCAGCCCTGAAATTCAGCTGTTCCTCTTCTGGTTATCCACATATTTGCAAGGTCTCTGAATCACTCCCCTTTAATGCAAACAGATATTAATATCTGCAGCATCTCTCAATTTAAACACCTCCCCATTATTTCAGTTCAATTGTTTCAAACAAGTTTCTAAGAAAAGAAAAAGACCTGAAAATTGTGTGTGCAATTACTCTTTTTCATTTTTCCCTCTCCACTAGTTCTTTTTTCTGTCACCTTTTACCCTTTTTTTTCACCTTTGCCCATTTGGGTTTAAAAAAGTTTTCCCAAATGTTTCACTGCTCTCCTTCAAAAGAGTGAAGAGAAGATCACAGAATAGGAAACACTGTGTTAAATAAATTCAGCATATTTCAACAATTTAAAAATGCTTCCACTTCTATGTCTGAGGTATTTGTTTTGTTCAGGGCTATGAGCCCTGAAGGTGCTAAGTACTTTGACTTTTTTTAAATAAAAAAACAGTAGTGCACTTAAATTTACACAAAAGAATACCCAGTTACATTCTAATTTCTACTCACCTGTAATTGGTAAAACTTCTGAAGATGCAGAGCAAAATATTTCTCTATTATTGCACTATTTAATGGCAATGAAATAAGTCATATAGCATGTTTTAGGACAGAATGAACAAAAGTCTTGTCATCTACCTTATATTGTGACCAATGCAACAAAACAACTCATAAAAGTAAGTCTTGAGGTATATGATGGTTGGAAATACTGTCCACTGAACTTGACAAATTTCATATAATGATTTGTATTTGCACTATCACCAGTTGTGGGGAAACTTAGCATATTTACAAAAAGAACAAGCAAACAATTGCATCCAGAAGCCAGACATTATTCCCAGACTCTGAACAACTTAGACTTTATCTCAAAGTGCACACATCAGACCACGCGACACTCAATTCATCTATAGCCCCACTGCCCTACTTGTTCAAATGCCATTAAATTTTGCTCCTAATTAAAATAGGGTTTGATTTACAATCATAATTATGATCATTTATACAGCATTTTTCAAGTAGGGATGGCAGATCACAGGATAAACTCAAAACTATTTCTAGAAGAATTGCTTTACCACTATGTAAGCCCACCAAAATGGAAGTTGATAGCCTTTGAACAACAGCTGGACAAATATTACCCAACATATACATTATCTTAATTAATTTTTACCTTTTTTTCCCTCAACTAATTTATTAGAGTAATTTTTCTTTTCGTAGTAATCAACCAGCTGCATAGCTCTGCAAATACTGTTCATGGAGTAAATCACTTGATGGATAATGACGATTTTCATAGAAACATTTACTTGGCAAATATTTTTTTCGATAATTGAGGAGCTCAGCTTTAAAAATCATGCAATAACATTGCATAGTCATTTTAGACAAGCATAAAAAATACCTTTAAGTAAAATTATAGGAAGAATTTTACACAGCAGGAAGTAATTAGCCAAATGGAAATATGGCTATAATGGTGAGATTAAGACTTTTAACTGGTGAAAAGGTGTTCACAGTCTTTAATTGTTAGATATGCTCTAAGATCTTGCCTTATATCTCATAAAAAGAATCTTTAACCAGGCCTATCTGTACTTCTGAAGAAATGCTCTCTTTTGAAAAGGTTTGTCTTGCACAAGACTTTAGCTGAACAAATCCCATTAACAGCAACGAGAGTGACTCTGCTAAATCCCCCATGCTCCCGAATGGAAACAACTGCGTAAAGAATGTGCAAGTTTGTACTCCTCTGAACATGCACAGATGTGAGATAGAGGGGAAACAGCTTCTTTTGTCACAGATGCATGATCTTAAAGTATCGTGCACCCTCCTGGAGAGAGGGGAAGAGAGGGAAAGGAAAGGAAGGGAAGGAAGGGACAAGGAAAAGGGACAAACAGGGAAGCAAGGAGGGAAGGTGCATACACACAGGAAAAGTAAAATTACAATGAAACAAAGGCCTCTACCAATGCATTCTCAAATACACCTGCATTTTGTTTTCCAAAGGAATTCTCCAGGCTACCTAGCCTCATCCTTTTTCTTTTGAAGTTCTTTCTGGAATTGACTCTTATCTAAGCTGTTCACGCATCCCTATTGAAATACTCAAAAATGGAGCAAGGTGTGAAGAGGAACAGACGATTAAGCAAGGCTGCAGAAAATACCCATTTATTCATCTTTCAAAGGCAGTAGAAAAGGAGTCGAGCACATCTTTATTCTTCTGTGAGAGGATGGTATTGTTCATCTCGTTCTAATTATGAAATTTGAACTTAAAAGGAAGAAAGAGAACACCCCTGTGACAGTGCACAGTACATATTTCCGGAAATAATTCTTATAGAGATATATGTCAACCCTATGTATCCAAGAATGACCCAACAGTCACAAAGCAACACACAGAAGTATTTGATACAATCTACAAAGCTGCATTTCTTGATCTATTTTTGTTCCAGACAGATTAGAGAACTGCGTGGCAGAAGAAGAAAACACAGCTAATCTTTCATGACTGCTAGACAGTGCTGCAGAAATGTAATTGCAGAACCAGAAACTCCATGAAAAGAATGCCGTGCCATTTACCACAATGCAAAATTAATCCAATTATTCCTTAATCACACTAAAGGGAATGCTCCTCGAGCACAAATAAAAAGAACAATGTAAGAATTGGGTCTCTACTAAAAATCCATGCAATTTGTAGAGTGGGTCTTTTCTCAAAAGATAAAAATATGTCACAAAAACTCTGAAATTTTTCCACTCTGACAAGCCACAGGTCTGTGAATATTGTCATCTTCTCCTTCCATCCCTATCCAAAAACCCCATACTTATAGAAAATACAAGCTTAGTCTGAAACCTAAAAGATGGGGTAAGAAGGACCACTGTTTTCTGAACATCTTGAGTAAATCTGAGGTCATCGCCTTCCAAAGCTGTCTTCTGCAACTCTCTGATTCCGATATAAGTCGCACTTTCATCACTAGGTGATGTGCTTGAAATGAGGAGAAATACAAATGGGCTGAGGACATTAGATCAGCTTAAGATACTTTTTTTCTTCTTCTGTCTATTAACTGTTTGTGACATTGACAGATTTCCAAGTCTTTCCTGTAGATGTTTGCATTGGAAACAATGACATCTGTAGATTTTAAAAGCCATGAAATAAAGTTTTCATTAGCTATTGCACACCCAGCAATATCTCGGGAAAACATGCTTGTCTGCTAGGCATTTCCAAAGTTTCCTCAGATGCTAGATAGGTGGGAAATTTATTCTTTTCTCTTTCTCTTCACACCTCCACACCCAAACCAGACTGGACTAAAGACTCTAAAACCCGCTGGGCCACACAATGACATTATAGATGTTTCATCCAACTACTATTTGTAGTTGGAGGAAAATTAGTTTCTTGTTTCTGTTCAACAATTTCTAGCATATTCTCTGTCATGTACTACTGTCCAGGGTTAGATTTGTCCTGTTTCTGCACTGGCCTGCACCCTTTTTATTTTTTCCATTATGTCATCCCCTTGAAGTGTGTGATTCACAGAGGTGTATCCTGCTCCACTCTGGGGCTGTGTACCTTGCACTTGTGAGCATTGCACCCTCTTTTCCACAAGAGTCCAGTTAGATTAATAGAGAATAATATAATGCTGGATTTTGGTTTCATAAGTTAAAACATCCACAGAGGAAGCCTTCTTCAATGACTCTTCACCTGAAGGTTAGTAATATTCCTTACCTTCCACTGATTATGTATGTCATGAGGAACAGAGGGTAATAAACACCTCAGTGCTTTACTGTCTCTGTTCGACTCTGAAATCCTCCTTCAGAAAACAAAGATTGCAAGCCTATTTCAGCAGCCTTAGTTCGTATTCAATTTGTCTTCTGCTGGTTTAATGTGATCCATATATTCTTCCCTAATCATCTTCTGCAGACCCATTGAATCAGCACTTTGTCTATGAACTGTCTGGAGAATACATTTTTACTCCCACAGAATAAGTTAAGTTCGTTTGTTTTTTTAAAAATGAGAAGCTGTATTACACTAGCTTTAGACAAAAGGTGCCTGGTAGAGTTGGAGTCACCTTACAGTAGGAACAACTTACATTTCATTGTTAAAATAAACAACAGCATTGTAAAGCTGAAAAAGAAGCTCTAATTCACTCAATGGAGTCCAAATGTGGAAGATTTTATCTACCTATAGGCAGACAATAGTGTAACATAACTGGGTCCCTTCAATGGTCTGTGGGTGAAAATTTTGCATTTGCCTTGCTGCACTGCCCTTCTCACCTGTGTTTGTGCAGGACTGCATCCCTCTTCATAGCAGCCAACCCTATCTTCCAAGTGACTGCCCTGCACAGGACATGTCACAGTGCCTGAGTATGTTCAAGCCTTCAGGTCTCAAAAAAACTACTCAAACAATGACCACCTTACCCAAAGTGCAGAGTATTCGGTTTTTCTCAGGCCACCGCTGTGGCGAGTACTTGATCCTTACTGTGCTATAAAAACAATCAAAAGCTACTGATGTTTGGTAACTCTTGTATGTGTTAATAAAGAGTCATTTTTTCTTACAGATTTGACAAACCCCAGAGGAACTGTGATCCTTTCTGAAGTTTAAATTCTGTTTTACTCTGGAGTAGAGAAAGGGAAGATGGAAGGACATGGCTTGTTGGCCGAGATAGCTCCTCTGTAACAGGTATCACTGGAGTTTCACTTCCATTCCCAGCCCATGCTGCACAGCTGACCTCACATCAAAATCTCCTCCCTTAAAATGAAGGTTTCCTATTTACTTTCCAAATGATCCTTTCTTTAAAATTCTCACAAAAAGCTAATATAAAACAGCTAAATGAGCTCTGTGACACCAGTATAACCCCTCATCTTCTAGAGAAATAATAGCAGATATAATTGTAAGTAATTATTATCCCACATACAGCCTGAATTAAAAAAAAAAAAAAAATTAATAATTCTTTAACACAAAATTTTATCAGAAACAATTTTAAAGCATGAGATATATTTATTTATCTAGAATATGATAGTGACCAGAGACCCCACCTGAGACAGGGATCTTGTGATACAGAACAGCATGAGAGAAGAGAGTTGCCGCAGTTTACAGTCCAGCTGAACAGGGTGGCAGCAACTGAAAAGGGGAGCAGATTAAATTATTTGGTCCTGCTCAATAGTTCTGCAATAATCAGGACCCAGCTCCCTTGATTCCTCTTTCAGTTGTTATTCTTTGGCCTCCAGCTGCCTTTGCACTGTAAGAAGACACAGATGTCAGGATGGATACACCCACAAGCAGCTATGCGTGACCTGGTCAGTCAGGCATGTTATGTGAGCGAATGTGCACATGCAATCCCAAAAATGCTTGCTTGAACTGCAGAGGAATTCAACATTTCTCTTAATGTGGTTGTCTAGCCCAATATCTTAAAAGGCAAAGGCTAATCACAGTAGAACGAAACTGAAGACAATATCATCAAAATAATACACAAACACAGAACTTCTGGGGGAGCTTTCAAGCCCAAGGTCTTAAACAGAATGTAACATCAACATAGAAAATTAACATTTCCAAATTTCAACACCCAGTTCCTATCCAAGGAATCCTATCCTATTCCATTTCTAGACAGCTAAATCTTTTCACTCTTAAATGTTATTAACCCTAAATTCTAAAAGCAAGCATGTCCCAGAATGATATAAATAAAGCAACACAACAGTTACTGGCCCACACAGCAGCTGGACCGGATGGCATCTCTATACATTTTTAAACAATACAATGTAATACTGTATTAACACATCTACTTGCATAAGTATATGCAGAGATACAAGAAAATAACAATACTTGACACTAATCCTGAGGAAATCAGCATGGAAAACAACTTGCCTTCTAGAGGCTAGCAAGAGCCTTCAACAGTGATAGCAAATTATTATATATCTATGATAAAAGATTTCTACCTCTTTGTCTGACATTATTCTCATTGACTTGCTAAGTAATGCTTACCAGTATGCCACCAACATCAATATTAAGGCATTGTTAAATATTCTACATTATTTATAGCATGAAAATATGAATAGCTTTCCAGTCTTGGATCCACTAAGCTCTATATCCTCCTCAAAGTATTTACATTACCCTGCAGAAGTGATACTCCAGCCCCTAGCTTGCTTCTACCTCCCCACCTTGTATTTACCAGAGAGGGATGTCCCTCAGCTCTCTCCTCCATGGCATTGCCTTTGGAGCCAACCTGAGAGGCACTGGTGCCTCCATCAGAGCATCCTCTTGTGGGAGACCCTGTTTTTCAGACACTTCTTTACTGTTCTGCAGAAGAAATGGACAGGAATCTGCTCCACAAGGGCATGCAAGTCTCCCTTGAGACTGCAGCATTTTTTGACTAATTAAGTAAGTAGCCACAGCGAGGGAATTAGGAGAAAGATCTACACAATTTTCTTGCCTTTCTAAAGCCAGTAGGAGAGAAGTCCCTTTCATTCCACTAGGGTAGCCCAGTCAAATCAACCATGCATAGTATTTTTTTCCTAATACATTTCTAGATCCAGCTGAACTTATAAATCTCTGTCTTGTCTAATGAAGATTTCTGACATGCCAAGCATGGCTGCTGGCTCAAAATATCTCACAATATTCCAATATTTTGGACATTTGGTAACAAGATGACCAAATCTTATAGATTTAAAATTGAAAATAATTTGCAGCAGCTCCCCCACAAGCTGTCCTGAGCTCCCTCCAAGAGCCAGCTTCTCTCTAACCCCATAAAACTCTCTCCTACCTTTGTCATCTACCCCCTACCCTTCCTCTGAAACACAAGACTTGCAAAACTTATCAGTGGCCATAATTCAGTTGAATGCTTGAACTTTTGCAGAAAAAAGTTAAAGACAGTAAATAAAAATAATAGTAATAAGTCAAAAACCTGAAATATCAAAAGCGCATCTGGTTTTCAGATTTAAGGTGTCAGACCCTTCCTTCACATGTTTCAGGAACACCAGGGAAACACCGCTCACACCCACATTAATAAAAAGCTGGGAACATAAACAAAATTCATTTCTCAAAATCCCCAAGCACTTTAGCTCTTGGTTCAAGGTTTTGTTTGTTTGCTTGCTTAAATTGTGAGAAAATCTGAGTAAAAGGTGTTGGGTTTGAGGGGCTTGGGATTGTTTTTCAGAATTCCCTGTTGAAAATAATTTCTCTCTTCCAACCAATCTGGCCTGCCAACTAGGTGTGCCATCAACGCAATGGCAAATTTGTGTCAGACCATCTTGTTGAAATTTTGGCAGCACATTGCTACATGTGAGCATTCACAAAACACCAGGATTTTCCAGGCTCCCTGCCAAATGAATGCTTCAGAGAATGTATGTATATACTGTATTCCTACAGTCTTCAAAGGATTAGCTTTGAATTACCTGAATTGTTTTGAGTTTGAGACATCATTAGGTTATATTAAATTACAAAATATGTAAAAATAAGAGCCTGTGCTTGCTTGAACTAGCAACTCTGTCACTTTTACCTTTGTGACTTTATCTATGATGACATTTGCTTTTTTGTGCTCTTCTATTTAACAATTCTTCCAGGAGTTGCTTTGCTTTTTTTCTCAGACTTGATTTTCAGCTCCATTGTTTTTGCATTTTACTTAGCTGCATAAAAGGTGTATGCATCCTTTGCACTCTTAGTGAATGGGATTTTTCCCAAACATTATTTATCTTAAATCTTCACAGCATTTTTAAAGGCTTATTTTATCTCCCTTCTTTTTTAACCCAATCTATTTGCTTCCACCCAAGGATGTCATCTCAGTCTCTTCCTCCTCTCGTTTCCATTTTTATCCCTCTCCTTCCCTTGCCTACATTTCCCCATTTATATTATCACCACCCTTTTCTAACACCATCTTTTTGGAGTATCACATCAATTTTTTCCTCCAGGAAGTTGAACTACCACTAGCAATAAATTGATTTGAATATTTTATTTTTTTTGACTAGGATCTGAGCCTACGCAAGTATTTTGAAATGTTATCAAGCTCAAAACAGTGTCAAACCAGAATGGTTTCTGTCGCCACAGAATCCAAACAGAAACTGAATTGAAAGATGCACTGGTTTAATTGCCAGCCCACACAATCCACGGTGCTTGCCTACCCTCGCTCCCCGCTCTCACACACCATCACTGCTATTAGCTATTGCCATTCTGCCGTCCCTCATCTTGTATCAGTTGCTCTTCTCTCTCATCTCTCAGTGCATCTCTTCTTTATCTTCCAGATTCCAGTCCGTCTAGATCATGACTCTCACACAAACCAGGATTTCTCCAAGTCTAATGCTGCTTTGCCAAGAGCCTCTCCTACTTCACTCCTTGCAGAGACCTTAGCTGATTCCACTTCTAGCTGTTCCTCTTTTCCCACTCTTCCTCATTTGAATGCGGCTGCCAATGAGTTATTTTTGCTCCTCTACCTCTATGTTTCTATTGCCTACATCAGTCTACCCTCTCTGCTTAAGATTCACCAAGTTCTGGTCTTCTCTATAATTTTCATGTCTCTTTCAACGTCGTCCACCAGTGCTTCAGAAATTCACCCTGTCACCTGCTTTTTCTGGGACTTCCAATTGTTTTCCAGTCCAGGAGGAAAACTGTTGACTATGACATTTCTCTGAGCCCTTCTTCTCTTTTACTCAGACAGGACATTAACTCTTCCTGGGTTGTATATAGCTACATCTTACTTTCTTTCCCTTCTCAGTAAAACAACAGAGCAAGATTGTGATCTAAACTAGCTGTGCCAGAAGAAACACTGGGCTGCTAGTGTGGTACCTTCTGTCTGTGCACACAGCAATCTTCCCTGTTTTTTCACCAATAAATCCTATAATGCCTTCCTTTCCCTTTTCTTTTAGTATTTCCAAAAAGTGTATCTTCTTTTTCTTTAGCCCTCACATGTTGCATATTCGTTACCCATATCTATCCAGACCAATGTTTCAAAGGTCATCTCTTTTAGGAGAAGGATCTTCTTGGGTTATCTCCAGGCCTTCTACCATCTCTTCACACCGTGAACCAAGAGTAAGCCTCTTAAAAGGCTCCCACCAATAAAATCTTCCACTAGGCAGCTTGAAAGGTTCTCAGAATAAATTTTCAAGCATGTTTATGTTTCGTCTTCCACTCCTCCAGGTGCTCAGGAGCCACTGTCTGCAAATTTCTGTGAAACAATTCATTATTTCCCTTCAGCATTATCTTTAAAGCCCTTCATTTCTGGGCTGCCTACAAAAGACTTGACAACATTTAGACTTTTGGTATGCTGAGGTCACTGCCTATGATGCTGACTAATATTTTCTGTGTTTCCTGGTGTTCCTCCGTCTGGCTGTCTCCATCTGTTGTTTCCTTGCTCATCCTGGTGCGCTGCTTGGAGGCGGCGCTGGCTCGCTGCTCCCTGCCGGTGCAGCTGCTGCAGCCTGCGCTCCTTGCCCGGGGCTTGTGCCCCCAGGATCTCTGCTCCCACAGAGCACATGGGATCGATACCCAGGCCAGCTCCTCACCGAGGGTCTGCCCGCCCCCTGGACTGGGAGTTTGGGCCAGGCAATTTCGGGAGGGCGCTGGCTTGAGTGATGGTTTACCTCTGGTGCCGTATGCTCAAACATTGCTTGCCGTCACCAGGGGAAGTCATTTCACTGACCTCACTTAGTCCATATCACAAAACACCAAACAACCTGGCAGGGTAAGGTTCCCTCTGTGGGATAGCTTGCCCACAGCATGTGTCTGTCTCAGGGCCAGCCTTGCTAGTCCATCCATTTAATTCACTCAGAAAATCACATTGAGACGGTAGGACATAAAGAGACCCATTTGCTCGTTGCACTAATCTAAGCCTTTTTATTTGCTGCTGTATAAGTAGGGACCAGTGAAGAAAGATGATTTAGCATAAAAACCTGCCCAGCATGCTGATATGAGAACTATGAATAGATCAGTGTTAGAGGTGCAGGACAGGTCATGATAGCGTAATGGCTGTCAGAGAGGAGGCTGCTAACGCCTCAGCTGAACTAAATGAATTCTCCCCAGGTCTCTTGCTGAAAAGTAAAAGACAGAAACTAGAATTCTAGCAATAAATGCAAAATTTTACCAGCTCATCCCAGACTGGGTGGTGCAGGAGGATGGTGGCATGGATGCAAGCGAGAAAAGAACAAGGATGCGAGGTTAATAATGAAAGAGGGCAGAAGCCCACAGCTGGTGCTCTTTCTTCAGGATGGTAAAGGCTGATAAAGTTTCAACATCCTAAGATGAATTATCAGAAACCCAAACATGAGCATATTGTATAAGTTTCCTAGCTTTTGCTGCTTTCAATGAAGGGGAAAAGTTATTTGATATTTTAATTTTTTTTTACAATTGGACTCCAGAAATCCTAAATATTTAAAGATGTGATGCAGAGGATCATTAAGCTGAAAGAAAGCATGTCCTAGTCTATTAAAAAACTGTAAAGATACAAGTAAACAAATAAGCATTTTCTGTGGGACCAATGAAACATTACCCTTGTCTCTATTTAGCAGTTCCATACCTTTCACATGTGCTTCCTGTCCTCACTATGTAACAATACCACAGCCATACAGCTTCCTACCTTGTTCCAACTGAGCCTGCATCCATCCTGATGGCATTTAAAGCAATATTTTGGATTACCAGCTCATATGGAAAACCCTTTAATTTGCAGCTCACTAAATGCAATCTCTTCAACCTTATAAAGCCAAGCACTATTCTGTTCTCATTCAAATCCTCCTCAAATTCAATCCTTTGAGGCTCACACATTCAATGTGAAAAATTGCAAGAGAGAGAAAATAAAAGGTCTAACAGAACCCCTTTCTCTGACTTTCTCATGGCATGAGAATCCCAAAAGTAAGATTCCAAAGGTCCTTGAGATGACAGCAAATCCTTTGGCCCAATTCAGCTGTGTGTTAAACTTTCTTCTCTAAAACTTCCTCTTTTCAGTGCTTAGCTCTCACGATACCCAAAAAAAAAAAAAGTTCTGTCTTCTTGTTACAACGTTAGGGCTTTTTTTTTCATTTTTATAGAAGACAGAGTATAATTTCAGCCCATGAAAATAGAGCTATCATCAGTAGATTCTGTAAGTATCTGTGCTTCCCAAGTGTTTTCTTTAAATTAGACTATTTTTAATTTCACAATGATTTTTCTCCAACATTAAGTAAAGCTCAGGTAGATACTAACACTTTTATCTGTTGAACATGTTTAGACAGGCTTTTAGTCCTTCATTCATATTATTTTCAACTGGTATTAAAAAGTCCTCCAAATTTAGAAACATTTGGAATTGTAATTAATACTGCTTCTACATAGAGAATACAAATGCTAAAGAAGATCTAGATAAAACCGAATCCTTACTTTTCAGTTATTATGTATGTAACTCATGAATTTGTTAAATCTATAGTTCAAGAATTTCAAAATATTGAAGGGTTTTTAATATTTCCATTCTAAAACCTCTCACTGTATAAATTTTACAAGACCACCTAGCTCATCTATACAGTCAAGACAATTCTAAATGTCTCAGGTTAGATGTCCCAAAATGGGGACATCCAAAACAAGTGACTGCTTGTCATCACTGGTATATTTTTAGGACCTTATGCCTTTAAATTATGTTGATGTACTTTCAGGTCTTATTGTTTAGACTTCATCAGAAGCTTCTGCTAAAGGGCAGCAGTTCTATCAATTTAGTACAGAAGTTTTTTTAGGTTTAATGGTTCTACAAGGAACCATTCAGGTGCTAAGACAACAAGAACACAAATAAAAGAATGGGAAAAAATGTCCAGTTGAACTCCTTCTGGGTATCTTGTACAGCTGAAAAATATAATGCCATGTGTAGCCTTAAAAGGAAAGTTTTTCCAGTGTCACCCTACGGGCTGCAGGACACAGGCAAGCTGATTTGTTCCATTGCTGAAGTACAGGATCAGGATCAGGATGCAAAACTGAATTCCTGATCTTTGCATAGTTTGGTGTGGGATTTTTGAGTCTTTTCATCATACTTATTTTACATTATTTTAGGACCTGCATTAATTGGACATTAGCCCAAAGTGCTTGCTAATATTCAGGATTTCCGAGGAAGGGATATTGGTGAAAGCTTGTATCATACAGATGCAAATGTGAGGATGGACACAAAGTCCTCCTTCCCTCACACTGGACATGGTGAAAGACAACTTCAGCCTCAAGCCAAGGCGCACTGTGGGCAGAAGGGCCTCCAGGAGTACTCGTTTGGGACCACAGTCCCAGCAGCTGCCTGTCTGGATCTTTGGCTTTCTATTCCTTTTCACCTTCTATCTCTTTCTTGGTGGGCAGAGAAAATCAAGCTCCTTGCCCCAGTGAAACTGGGGAGAGGTCCATGCTCCCAGAGCTCAAGAAAAACCCATTCAAACACATGGACTAAGTTCCTTTTCCAGTTTTTCCAAGGAGGTTGGTGATTTAAGCATCAGCTCTAATAGCACCTTCTGGCATTAAACAAAGGGAAATTTAAGTGCTCTTACACTTGGCCTGAAAGTAGGCAGCACTTCACTGAGACACTGACCAGCGAGCAAACGCACTCCCTGGCAGAACTCCAGCCTTCACTTAGCCCAGAGCAGTTCCAAGAAGAGCAATGTCAGAGCTCAGATCCAGAGTTCAAACTGTATCTAATTATAATCAAGCAATATTATTGTGGAAAACTTCTTCCAACTACATTTGGAAAATGTGTGAGGTAGCCAAAGCATCCCTGAAAGTCTTCAGAGAATCTTGGCTCAACAAGGGGGTCAAAAACCAAAACATTGTATAACAGCTCACCATCTGTTCCACACTTTTAAATTCTGCTCCAGCACTGAGAGGGGAGTGACACAAAGAGACGAAGATTTGAACTCAGCCTCAGAGTACACCAGCATTTTTTCTTGCTTGATTGTGTACTAAAACTGCCTGTAAAGTCAATAACTTCCTATGGCTTCACAGCAAAGCGGAAAGATTAAAAAAGAGTCATGAGCCTTTGAAGATGTGGAAGGCAGTAAGTGAGCAGGCTGAATCCTCTTTGGATTTGAAAGTCTATGCAGTGCTAACAGTTCTCTTTAAGGTGTCAAAATTGCCTTAAATCTTTACCTTTGTTATATCCTGCTGGTACAGACATGTAATAGAATAGGCCTGACTGTTCCAAACCATATAGACAGCATCATTTTTCTGTCTGCATTTTTTTGAAACACAGCTGATTAGCACCTTTTCTTTTTTTTTTTCCAATTTCTTCTGTTGTTTAATGCGCAAACACTTTCAATTACTTTAACTAGAACAGCATGGCAATGTAATGTACAGCATGCGACCCCATTAGATTTTACTGTGGTTGGTAGCAGCTCACAAACATGAAGTTTCAAACCAAATACTTAGGCCTCTGTCTTTTCGTTAGGCTATGAACTTCTCATTAAACTCAGTGGAAAGCCAGAAGTCTAAGAAACACTTAGGAGCAGAAATATTTTGCTGCTCTCTGTTTGGAAAACCAGGCTAGTGTATTTTAAAGGAGAGAAGAAAAAACAGGAGAGAGGAGAAGGAGGCATACCATGGGGTGCAACATGTCCCATACCACCTTTGGTGGTGACCTGGCCAAGGCTTGTACAGTAACTCAGCAACCACCACACGAAGCTCCTTGTCTGGGAGGTGGTGTCCTGTCCCCCTGGAGTATTGCATCCCTGGAGCTCCCGGGAATGCAGGGCAAAGCTGGGGCCCTGCTGCAGCACAAGCAAACAGCCCAGGGCAGGCTGAGAGTTGAGCAGAAAGCACTTCCTGAAATAGTTCCTCCCCTTCACCAGCCTGGGTGCCAACCTTTTCCTGGTTTGGTGCCAGGTCCAGCAACTTAGGCTGTTGCCACGGACCTAAAGCAGCCTATTATTTCTGTAGGGACAGTATTACCACCTTTCTCTTCCCCTTGTCTGCTTCTTTGTTAGACTTCTTCACAGAGCTGGTGAGCAAGTTTTTTAAACTACAGTAATACAATTGCTCTTAGTATAAATAAGAATGATCACTACACACTCATTTGTTACTCCCCAATAACAAAATCCATGGCCCCTTTCAGTAAAACAGCTTGTCCTCTTCTCTGACTTCCCTGGGATAGTCCTAAGAATTTTTCAGCCTCCTACTACGGTGCTATAAAGAACTATTCTGGGCTGCATAGACACATTCTTGGCATCAGGTATCTTCCTCAAGAAACCCCTGCTGTCTCGTGGGGATTGTCGAATTAGTTTGAGGTATAGCTTGAGTGCTGCCCCTGAGCAGACTCCCATAAGTTTCTATCACAGACTAAACTGTGCTTTAAGCTTCAGGCAGCTGACTTAATGGAGGGCAAGGGATGGTGGATTGAAGCTCAAGTGTAGCTGACCTTCCAGCTCATAAAGCAGCAAAGACCTGACTGTCCTGTGCTAATACAAGCACTGCTGCTGACAGCACACGCCCAGAGCTGCTGGCATACAGCTGCAAAAGCAGGAGATGGCTTGGCCTGGGCGCTGACAGGGTCCCTGTCTCTGCCTGACCCTTACTGTCACACTGCATGGACCTCTGAGCTGCACAGCTCAGCTCCTGAGCCACGGCGGCTAAGGGTGCACTTTCCAGCCTAAATTCCAGCTATTACTTGCCTTAAACATGCAGATGCTAATTATTTATATTAAGCCTTTCTTATTCCTTGGGCTGAGCTTTAAGCTAAAATGTCCTGAAATGGTATGGCTTCAGCCGGGCTGCTTGGGTTAGTACGGCAATGAGGATGTCCAGCATCCATACAGAAATGTAACATCTGTCATATAAATGGAACTATGCAACAGTTACCATATAAACTTTTCCTTTTAACTTTTTTCCAGGGTTTCTTAACTAAATAACACACACACAGTACACCTTATCTCTTCAGCCTCCTGTCTGTCTGTCAGTCTGTTTCCCTTCGTCAGCAACTTTTACTGTGTAACTTTAAACAAATTTGAAAATTGCTTAAGTATTTTTGGTATTTTCAAGCAAGAGAGACCTTCTTGCAGTTATGACCAAGGAAGAGATTGAAATAAGAGTTTCACTTTAAACAGAAAACGGCAGACGCAAGTGCAAATATCAGCAGGAATTCAAACTTGATAATTTCTGCTTTTTATGGAATTACTTGCTAGCATTACAAGTGACACACATTGGGATATGTAGGGAATGATTAACATGAGTTAAGCATCTCCTTAAGCATATGGAGTTTGACAAAGCAGCGAGCAGGGGGCAGGATGTGATAACCATCTGCAAGTATCTAAAGTATTCAAAAAACAGTGTAGGAGAGAAATCATAGAAGCATACAATGATTTGGGTTGGGAGGCACCTGAAGGATCATCTCATTACAACCCCTCTGCCACGGGCCAGGACATCTTCCACTAGACCAGATTGTTTAAAGCCCCATCCAGACTTCAGCACTTCCACTCCACAGCTTCTCTGGGAACCTGTTCCTCACCATTCCTATAGGGAAAATTTCTTTCTAACTTCTAAGCTAAACCTGGTGTCTCCTTCACTGTAAAGCCATCAACCCTTCTCCTATAAGGGGGGATGTCCTTTCTACATGTCCTTATAAGAAGTCCCTCTTCAGCTCTCTTGTAGGCCCTTTCAGGTACTGGAAGGTACTATGGTGTATCCTTGAAGCCTTCTCTTCTCCAGAATGAATGATCCCAACACTCTCAGCCTGCCTCTAGAACCACTGTGGTTAAGGGCTGGCCAAGTATGAACTATTAATGGCAATCTGCATAAACTTCTGCACCCCTCTGTGAAGCTGTCCATCTTAGTAGGGAAGCACACCCATTTCACACAAGCAGGAGGGGAGCCCAGCATAATAGCTTGTGCCAGCGTTAAAATTCACACCTGAAAATTATCAGAATGACCAAAACTTCACATTCTGGTCTAAAATCTGTTCACTCAGTGAGACATCCTTCCTTCACCCTAAAAACCTCACTTACAAAACTAAATTAATTTGACTTTTGAAACTGCGAGGAAAACCCGAGATAAGTAGTCAAATGCCACACACAAATGTGGTATAAAACCTTGAAAGCACAGAAAGTGATGGCTTCAGCCTTCCTAGTGTGCAGTGCTTCTTTCTCCTGAGCTCTGTGGCTTACTCCTGAGTTGTAAAGTCAAACCTCTCAGTCCCTTACTGACTGCTAGTTTTTATTTAAAATATACCTTATTTAAAATATACCCGAAAGACAGCATTTTGCACAACCAAAGTTTTCTCAGCCACTCCCACTCCTCACCAGATTTATTGTCTTCAAATAGTTCTGCCCAAGTTCCACTCCAGGCTTCTGCACACTGGCTCTGTTTTGTCTGCCTGAGGTTAACTTTCTTAATACTCTCTAGTATTCATTCAGTCCAGGAATATAATCCCCAAGGATTCCAAGATCTCTTTAGTGTAGGGGCATTTCCAGTTTCTGACTGTGGAAGAAATATTGATGTGAGTTCCTTGAAACCCTTTCCCTATGAAGTGTCAATAATTACCATCTTGGCATACAAAAAGGAGACTTTGGCAGGCTGCCCAGTAACATCAAACAGGTCTGGAATAGTCACAAGAGCTCAGCTTTCTGTAATAGTACCTGACATGATTGTAAGAAATCACATAATTGACTTCTAGGAATTGGAAAAAAAGATATATTTTTTGTTTAATTTTTATCAGCAACATTAAGACCTATCCTTTTGATACTGGGTTACCAGAATTCAAACATAAACTCTGACTTCTTTCACTGCCTATTTAATTGCTGTTTCAGTTATGAAAGCATGTTTTTCCTACTGGTTTTAGTCACAAAAAAATGTCCTGACCAGAACATTCTTGATTTAGCTTGGTAGTCCTATGTGCTATGAGGTTTTAACCTAAAGCTTTAAAAAACCTTCCTCAAACTCAGATTTGTTCTGAATGTTTTCTTTTCCTATTTTGAGATTTTTTTTGGAAAAAGCAAGAATTGCAAATTAAAAATAAATAAAATTTTAAAATAAATAAAATTTAAACATAAAAAAAAAAGCAAGATGCAACTATCAGAATTAAAATAGTGGAGGTCAGTGTACACTATTTGGCCCAAAGCTTCTTTGACAAGCACATGAATTTGAGTTAACCTGACCTCATTGGAAGGGCCAAAGAGATTAACATTTAGCATACCTCACTTCTTATCTATGCATCCATTGAAGCCTGAATTGCATCCTTATTAAAAGTTCTTTAAACACCATCATATTCACCATCCCAAGGGAAAGCAGTTTATCCCACTTATTTCAGCACTGATTCAGAGTAATCAGGTAGAAAAAATCCTATGTTCAAGCAATTCATGCTCAAATCAAACAGTTAAATATACCCAAGAAACTATATTCCTTAGTATCGAAATGTCTCTGCTTTTCCTTTTATTTTTACCTTTATTTTCACATTTTGTCCTATTTCTATATTCTTAATGTATCCATTTATAAGATCATAACATAATCACTGAGCTCATAAAGATTATTTGAAAGTCCAATATATGTGTTAGAAAGGAGACCATGTAACATGCCAGAAACACATACACAGAGGAGATGAAGTAAGAGGAGTCAATAAGTAATTGTTAACAATAAATATAATTATGTATGGCACTGAAATACCAAATGAGAAAGAAGTCCAGCCATAACCCACTGGTCACCTGGAAGGGGTTTTTTCCACTTTAAGACCTTTCTAGGAGCAGCTAGAGAAACTGATAAAAAAGAATCTTATTTTATAGACTGATACATGAACTGTTCTGAATATATTATTTATGGTATTTCTTCTTTATGGCTGTTATAGCAATTCTATACAAAATCCCAAGATCCATTCAAACTCCACAAGCACACAAACCTTCCTGTTACTAGCAGTTAATCAGCCCTAAAATAGACATTATAAACCTACAGCTCAAGTAGAGAAATCAGCAAGGAGGCAAAGAACTGCAAGAGTATTCTGTGAGAAAACGCAAGCAGAGCTGAAAACTGTTCTGTCACCCTCTGATGCCCCCTCCCATGACCTTTATCAAGTGATTTCTCTACTTCTTTGCCAAATTTGCACATCCTCCCATGTTCATTAAACACACAAAAGCCAAATATGTAAATGCAGAACTGAAAACAAAGGGCTACCAGGAAATAAGAAATCACCAGCTGGCACAAATCACCATTGCTTGACTGAAGTCATTTTGTGCTGGTGGTTGAGCCAAATCCATGTTTCTGCTCTAGCTGTGGCCCTGGGATCCCAGAGCACTCTTTCTTCTTTCTTCTTATTTCTACTCAATTCACTGCTATCATATCTTTGTCAAAACCCTTTTTTAAAAAAAGAAAAACAAACAGACAAAAGCCCCCAAGCTGATCTTATAAAACTCCATTTAAAAACAATATCTAAATAAAAAAATGCCTTAATGAAAGGACATTTGGGACTTTCACATTGTCATCAATTCCTTTGTCTGAGGCGGTAGGATGGATACACACACACCAAGCTGACTGCCATGAATGTTGTGCTACATGGCTCATGCACACTCATTAGGTAAGCGGTTGTCAGTGAATCCTAAAGATCAAAACAGAAGATGCAAGAAATCTGTTTATAGAAATAAACTGGAGATCAGACACACAGGGCATTACAAGAAAACTGGTTTCTATCTAGTAGAGATGGATTTGAATTCGTTTATGTTACAGAAGAGTGAGTTACAGAGATCTGAGAAAAGTATTACAGTACTTACCTTGACTAGCAAATGGCTATTCTCTTTAAAATGTTTCTTAGAGTGCTACTATCTTGCTCACCCTCCTGTTTCCCCCCTCAGTTTTTACAAGAAATGCTCTAACCCAGCCAAGAGGGAAATATTTTGAGGTAGTGATTAGATATTTTTCCCTAAAGCAGTTAGCACAATTGATTCTTCATATATCAGGATTGCCCAGCAGGAAGCTAAACTCTAAAAGCTTTCTGGTCAGGAGCAAGTCTCAGCCTTCGATCTTTGCATTTCCCAGTCTCTCTGAGACAGCCCATATAATAGGAAGGAAGGCAGTAAAAGAGATGTGCCAAACACCAGTTACTGTGGTGAAGAATCAGAGACAAATCAAAAGGCTGTGCCAGGGCATGCAGAGCCCATGTATTTCTCCAGTTTTTGTCTGGAGCTGGGACAAGGCTTGCGGAGTGTGGTACAGATGATTCTCATCCTTTCTGGGCAGTGGTTCCTAATTTCATTCCTAGAGACTCTGGTTTTCAGATTCTGGAGTCAGAGAGATGATTTCCATCCTTAAAGTACATTTTTAATGATGTCCAACGCTGAAAGGGGACTGGAAACTCACAGAGAAAGAGTTTGTCTGATTCGTGACATGGAAATACCATCTCTCAGAGTAAAAGAAATCTTTCTGAACACACTCATTCCTGTTTCTGTCTCTCTGAGGAGGGAGGCAATATAAGTGGCTTATTCACAAGCCCAGAAGCATCCTTTAAAATATTTACATTCAGAGAAAGACTTGTTAATTAATGAACTGAAGATTTGGCATTAGAAGTGGAGGCACTCTGTAGGATTTGGGTGCACTGCGGAACAACACACACATGGGACATGGCAGAAACACATACTCATATACACTAAACCACAGACCACATCAGCCTCAGCTGGGAGGCACAAAATAGGAACACCAAGACTCCCCAAGCCAATTTCTACCCTAATCACCTACATCAGGCCTCATTTTATCTGCCCAAACACCACCCAATAGCAATGTCACTTTCTCTCCTTGGAGCTGTCCCTGCATTCTGTCCCTCATCACCCTGGCACGGCCCAGAAACTCCCCAGCATTTCCATACTGACCTCCAGTTTCACCCATCATTTTCATCATGGAATCAAGACTACTGTTCTTAGGACTGACCTATTCACATGAGCTGTGTCTAAACTTTTATTTCTTTATCAGTTTCATTTTTATAGCTTATTTCTATGCAGTCCCACAACCTAGTCTTCATAAAATTTTACCAAGATAAAAAGTGCTTATGTGGGTTTTAGCTTATTCACATATCTTTATCTGCAGCTTGATTGTCATGCAAAAGATGAGTGGATAAAACCTTACTGCTGCAGGTATATTTTCTCCCACAATATGGTACTTTTAAAATAAAATTCATTCATTTATTTCTTAAAAAACCCTTCTTGGTATTGACTTGAGGTCACATCTGTTAATCCAACGTCAACTCCATTATTGTCAATTACCTTACAAAAACTAGATTTTAACATGAGAAATAGAAATATTCATCATGTCATTTTATAACCGACCAAGTGCTTATTCAGACTAAAGCACTGATTTCAAAATCACAGCAAGCAACTAAGACATAATTAAACTTTTATCCCTGCAGATTTTGAGAGATATATATTTCCTGCTGAAAAAAAAATTAAAGGAAACAAAATAGTTCTCTGTAGTGGGAAGTTTTAGTTTCACTTGATGTAAGAGCAGGAAGAAATATTTTCATATGAGTATTAGACATGAGAGATAAAAATTAAGACAGCAAGCAAGTTTTGGTTTGGAATTTTTTCAACCAATATTTCATTTTGCATAACACCGTGATGTTTTCCTATACTTTGCTTCATTTTCCCACTTACTTCTACATTAGAGTAGAAATAGAATTGATCAACTTCTGCATTAAAGTTTTCCATCTGGGACCAACTCAGTGAAATACATCTATCCCTTTTCCAGCACAGTGGTCAGCTGCATGAATACCACATTGTTATTTCTGAACCACCTGCGATCCTTTCCATGCTGCAACCACCACCAGTTGGTGAAATTAGCATTTTGGATAATTATTTGAGATAATAATTTTGTCCATAATTATAAGTGGACTTTTCTTGTCAGGATCCTTTAGCCTAGATCACACAGAGAATGCAAACAGAAGCCAGGAAATTGCTGCAAGGATGCCTAAAATCAATGTGTTACGAGCTGCATCAGCCAAGGGCTTCCAAAGCCACTGACAGGTACTTCCATTCTGCCCTTCACTGCCCCAGCTCCACTGATAATCTGCCCTGGGTCACCTACCAGATAAAAATGCATGGGTTTGGGGTTTTGTTTTTTTCTGCCAAGGTCTTCATACCTTACTGCAGCTTTTAAATGCAAAAACCATGGTCTCTGCAAGTCCAAGCATCATTTACAGCAGTGTAAACAGGGCCTTTAAGTACAAATTAAAGATTACCATTCAACAGAAACTAACCATACTCAAACAGTGATTATCCAGATCTCAATCTTCATAAAGTGTTTTAAACTCATTTGTAACAACACAAAATCTCATAACTCAAAATATGTGCTCCAGCCTCCACTCTGCAGGAATCTGAGGAACGACCACAAGACCAGAGCTCTGGCATACTGGCACTGCATATGCTACTTCTTCATGAGATAAAGAGCCAGGTCTCAACTCCAAAGTAGTATCATCCCCTGATAAAGCTTTTTTTGCACGACAGTCACCTGGCTGCTGCAGCTCTGTCCCCACAGGCAAGGAACAAACTCATTCACAAGAAACCTAAGTCTCCCTCAGACCAAAGCACTGACCATGCTTCCACAGCTTGCAAACAGCATGGTCTAACTCAGCCCACTCCCATGCTCTTCAGACCTGTGCGTGTATATTCAATCTCACCTACTCTTAAAAAAACATTGAGAAGGCTCCTCTGGAACTGACTGCAGAGATGGACCATAAAAAAAATAATTAGGTCAAGACAAGGCTATTGCCTGCCAGGAGGCCAGGCTGAGCACACAGCAAAATGTAAGGCTTGGAGGAAACCTGACACACTTCATTCCAGAGCCCAAGCTCCATCTTTTACAATGTTCCATGCAGACACTGCCACAGAGAACTGAATCAAATCTAAACCAGCCTGTGTTTATCCTTTTTCTTCCTAGGTCTTTGTGTACTGTTGTGTCTCATCCCTTCCGTCCTGCACTACCTAGTGTGCCCTATTGTTTTTTTCAGCAAGTTATCTAATTAGTTTGGGGCCAGATCAACAGATTACTCACAATAGTAGGCTAAGCAAATCACCCACGAATAAGTGCTTACTGGATCAATCCCTTAGACTGTCAACTCTTCTGAGCAAAGACTGTACTTTATTATTCACATGCAGAGTAGTCTGTACACCAAGTGTGTTATATACATAATTCATTTAAAAATAAGAATGGCACACTAAGAATGAATAACATGCCAGCAGGAAAGTTCACTGTCTGCACAACCATCAGTAACTCAGAACTGCTCACACACAGTTGAGGCTTGGAAAACCAAATGGATGATAAGGAAAAGGTTTAAGGCAAATGACTAAGAGTAACAGCTGTTGTGCTGCTCCCAAAAAATTGTCAGAAAAAAATCTTCAGAAGTCTCTGTGCCCCAAATTCATGTTCTGAAGAAATAACACTACTAAAGGTGTAAATATTCTCCTACACCTACTTGATATACTCAAGAGTAAACAAATAATTGGGAAATAGGAGGACAACATAATGTATATTAAACATATGTATATAATGTATATTAAACATATGTAATATTTAATCGCATAATAGCACACTTTTCAATGTGAGACACCTTATTGTGTTTATTGTTTATAAATGACATCTCACAATCTACAACATACTTAAAGGAAACAGAGACTTCTGCACCCCATTGTGTGGGGTGTGTGTAACTTCATGTGAGCTATGCATTGACAGACAATTTATATTTACAGAACACAGACAGCACACTAGAACAGAAAATGTTTTATGATAAAGTATAAACCTATGACATTGACCTTTCAGCTTCACCATTTAATCCAGCCTTGACCCTCCAGCAACTAAATATTCATGACTAGCATGACCTCTGGGCTCTTCTCTCACACCCACTTGTACCTAAGAGTCAGTGAATTAACCCTTTCACAAGCCAATGTTTTGGGGGTGTTGTCTTCTCCTCTTACTATTATGCCTGTGGGTTTGTTTTTTTTCACTTTGCCATCTACAATAGCCTGGCTATTCTTCTTTCATATTTAAAAACCTTTATGCAAATCAAGCTGGTAGCACAGCAACCTAAAGTTCTTGCATTAATGCAGAGTATTATTCACATATAAAAATTCCATTTAAATCCCATTAAGGTTATGACATAATCCAAACAAACTAGAAAATGCACAGTTAAGGTGGAAAACTGACATATGTCTTCCAGTCTCTTAGCAGAAGAAAGCAGAATAAGAAACCTATTAGTGTGTCACCCAGCTGGAGCAAGGCAGAGAAGCACATATGTAACCTTCCTGCCTTTTAACTGTTCATTCCATTGCATCTGGGATTCCTTTGTTTTATTTTTCCTTAATGCCTGTGCCCCAGTGGGAGGGGTCCTAGGAGATCGTTTTTGTCTGTAAATACTTCTGGACAATATCCATTCTGAGGGACAAGAGAAGCAGCCACTGTAAAACAGCTGTAAGTTGGGGGAAAGAAATGAGATTAGCATTTTATATTTTCCTGGAGGTGTGTCTGGTGGTTAGTAAAAGTCAATGACACATATGACATTGTTTTGCAAGTGTCCCAATTAGCAGCACTGCTGCTGTAAGCTGGAGGCACCTACTTTTTTTCTCACATGTTTCTCCCTTTGAATTCCTGACACTTCAAAGTAATGAACAACACTGCAAGGTCATGGAAAAGACCAGAATCATGCTTCTGCAATATTTAAAACGTTCTCAGCATGGCTGAGCTGAACGAATGGGTGCAGACAGCATTGTATTTTGGATAATCCACTATAGCTGGTGAGGATGTGGAGTACAGTGGTGCTCCTGGGCACCTATAGCTTGTGCTGCACATACCTGCATAAGCAGATGGATCTCTCCACCTGCTGTGCATAAAGTTGCATCCTGTAGCCCTGTAATAAGAATAAGGGGAAAAGGAAGAGGTTGGTTGGGCTTTTAGCTGCATTAGTCAAGCTGCAGATGCTACAGTTAGTTGTGAAATTTCAATCAGAATCTAGTCCAGAGTATGTGCCACTCCATATGTTTGTTACACAGGCAAGTATGGCATAGTGGGCTGCTATCAGAGAGTGGGGGGTTTATTCTTTTTCTTTGGAGTTGAATGCAACTTGATTGCAGTTTTTCTTCTTTTTGGTAATGATAAGTGTACAGAAACAAGCTGGTTCAGGCAGTGAAGCTGTTGTCTTGACTAGAATCCCAAGTTTGATTTGAATTAGCCGTTCGTAAGACAGACATACATATGCACACACATGGGCGCGCACACAAAGCTTTGAAAGTGGTTCCATCTGTTTTTTGGTAAGGCTGGGTGATAATTAGGAAAAGTGGAAATATTTCATGTTCTGTGTTTGTGACCTGACATGTCTTCCTTCATGTTGTCATTGAACACTTCAGTCCTAAACAGAATGGTATTAATTGGGGACACAGTAGATCTGAGGACTAAAGTTTAGAGAGAGGGTGACTTCTTAAAAAAAATTTAGAGTATATTTTCTTTCACTCTGCCTTGAAGAAATTATTTTTCTCTTCCTCTGTTCTAAGCAAACATTCTACAAATTATACTTTGAATAAAACACATCACAGACTTCCATGGAAACAGCAGTTAGCATGAGGAAAGAGTGGAAAGTGCTCAAGGTGACAAGAATACCTTCTGCAGCACCATCACAAGACACAAGATGAACCCTAGCAAGTACAGAAGAAGCTGACATGACAGTACAAAGCTAAACAAGATCACAATGCTTGGGAGAGAGAGGGAGAAAAAGAACATATGTGCCCAAAGCCATTCTTTCCTGCCAGTTATTGAATCCTTGACAAATGACAAACATTCAGGGTCTATTTTGGATGAACCTTCAGGGAAGGTTGAGAGAACAGCTTAAATTGCCAATGTCCAATGTCTTCTTGGACACTTTACATTTCAGATTAATAAATAACTGCAATTAGACAAATATCTGTGAAGGATGAGAGGTGTCTACAAGTACATATTGTGCTGAAATTCACAGGAGATGCTTTTAGCCTTTGTCCTCAGAGGCCTCTTTCAAACTATGTTGAACTGCTGCAGAAGTCAGGTCTTCACTGGGTTGTGAAGAAAAATGGATTACAAGGCTGACATTAAAAAACACAGAGATAAAATATGTAACTAGCTATCAACTCTGTGGGCAGGTATATTTATGAGAAGCCTTTCCTAAAGAAGCAAGATTTTTTGGTTTACTTATTATAGTATTCTTACTCTTTCCAGCATCCAAGTGCTCACTGACTCCTATTCCATCTTTTTTTCTGCCATTTCTAAATGTTTGTGTATTCTCACCCAGAGACTCCTCCAGAGCCCTAAGACTACATTTCCTTTCACGTAGGATTCCCAACAGCTCTCTTCCTCAACTCCACCTTATTCACAGCTCAGCTGCTGCAATCATCTGATTTGCTCCATGACTCACATCTTCCCATCACATATGTTCCTTCCTCATCAAATATAAGATTGTCTTCCATAATCGTCGTTTACACTGCTGCTCATTGTAGGTGAGCATTTGCTACTCAAACCAAATACTTTTTGCTCCTTATGTTTCCAATCCTTCCTTCTTGCACCACTATTCTGCTCCTCACCTCTACCCCAATACCCTCCTTTCTTGAAATCTCTTTTAAAAATGACACAGAGATGACAGCAGTTTTGACCTCTCATCTGGAAGAGTAGGTGTGTTTTTCTGAAATTTTTTAAGGTATCACTCTGCAGAGACAAGAACCATCATACTCTGGTATCCAGTGCCAAGAATGTAGCTTAAACTCCAGAAATAAAAGGATTAAGGCAGTATGTCTTAATAGGTCTCTTTAGGTACAGATAGGCTGACTTCAAAGGTTTGCAGCTCGCTCTGCTCCAACCTTGCTGACATCCATGCCATCTAATCAAACTTGTCACCAAGTCAGATATGCTACTTGATCTCATCTTGTGCTTTCTCCCAAATCTGAATCAACCCAAAGAAACCAAGCAGCTTAAATACTGGGGTTCAGAGGTGGAGACATTTAGGATGACCCATTTTTATATAAATGGATGAAAAAGCTCTTACCTGAGGAGCTCAGCCATGAGGTAAAGCAGAATAGGCTCCTCAGGAAGTGGATGTTGCATGGCCAAAGGTTTCAGCCCTACACACCTCCTCTGCATGTGCGAGCGACTCTATTGACTTATCATGCATTCAAGTGCAGGAGTAAGTTTTTTTTTAAGCAAGTAAAAGGCTAAGTGATTTGATCAAGGCCACAAATCAGCATGCCAGAGACAGGACTGTTATAACATGCTAGTAAGCCAGTCAGATTGAAAGCTTAAGCTCTGGAGACAGGAGTCACCTTTTATATATTTGAAGTGTGCCCAGCATAACAGCACTCAGTCCTTGCTGATGTTTCTGAATAGCAGCCTAATAAATAATAATAAATGCCAGATAATATAGATAATAAATGCCATGTAGACCAGTGGACATGGGGCTTTATACAGTTTTTTTTAAAACTCTTGGGATCATAAAAACATCAATGTTTCAACAGAATAAGGTGTGTCCTCTTCTAAATGTATCAAGCTATTTTTCTGGATCAATCAAATAAAAGAAATACCCTGCTAAGACAGCTTTTCCATATAAAAATTTTCCTTTCAGACTGGTTTTTTCCCTTTACAACTGTCAGTGACACCATAGCATTTGAAGCATGAGGAGGAAGTTATGTTGACTAGCTACTGTGAGAGGAAATAAAGGTGGACAGAAAATGAAGAAAATATCACAGATAAAATTAAAATCTCTTCACCTATATTGACCCCAGAATGGTGCTAATTATGAGGATTAACTTGCTTCCTGTACCTTACAATAGGTTATTTCAGCTGCTGGAGAGAGATGGTGTGTCTACTCAGACATTAAAGTACAGATTGCTTGCACATGGAGTCGTGAAATAAGTGCAGGTGTTCTAACTGGCACAGGGAAAACACCAGTCTATCAGGAGAGAACAGGTACAAGGCAATATCATATCCAAGAATGCATCTAAAACCAAACATATATACTCTCGATAAGAGCTTCATTTCTGTCACATCTGATCATCTTCAAAAATCGCATCAGTTGACCTTATTAGTTTCTGGATCAGCTGTTGCCATCCTCTCTACCACTTGCTTAACAGATATAATCACTTTGTGGAAAACTTGTATGGGGTTCAATTCCTCCCAGACTACCTTCTACTTTGTTTATCTCAGTGAAGGACTGATCGATGATAAAAAGGGTCACATAAGTATGCATACATTTCCTGACCAAAGAAGAAAAAAAAAAAAGCTTCACAAATAGGTGGGCAAACCCAGTGCAGTTATCCTTTTGCCAGCTGTCCAAACGCCACTTCACTTCTGAAGGACTAAGCCTCTGTATAGTTTGCCAAAATTTAGCCCCAAACACATCAGAAAATGTCTCAGTAAATGAAATTCAGCACACATTCTCCTGTTCTGATACTCTTTTAAGCAACACTGCCTCAGGATACATTAGTTTCATTATCTCTGTGTCTATAATAAGATCCTAGTGCATGACAGCCAAAGATTGCCATTTATCCTTCCACAATGACATGTTTCATTTTGGTTAGTGGAAAGGGTATGTTATGTGAGCCACAGCCCTGTAATTTCTACTCAGCATCGTATCATGGACATGACATTTGGCCCTGAATCCTTCCCATGAGAAGAGGGCTGTTGTACTGATTCAGAATAAATATTGCTGGCTCATTCAACAAATACAAAGTTTCACTTTTAGTTGAACTGTTCTTCACAGAAAATTTCTTGGGGGAAGAAAAGTATAAAGAACTATTTTGAAGAAAACTACATTTTTTTTAGTTTTCACTTTTGAGGTGCATGTTTCCACACAGAGAAGGAAGCTCTTCTTAGATCTAAGACGTACATTTTGCAATTGGAACAAATAATTAAGCACCAGCTTATTTCTGTGCACCAGTTCTGGCTTGGTTGAAACAGTAATCTTTACGACAAAGACTGAAAAATCAAGACTCAGTTTCTCCATCCTTGGCATCCTCAACATTTATGAAGAGTACTAAATGAAAAAGAGCAAGAATCAGAGTGCCTACTCTAGATGTCTGTGTTAAATATTTCAGTACCTACAAATAGCTACTTAGCCTCAGCATTAACTAATCCTAAATTAGCAACTCCATGCAGTCAGGGAAGAGGTTCAGGCATCTCCAAAGGGAGAGCCAAAAGCCTAGTGTTGGGTGGGTAAGTGATGGAGTTGAATAAAACGGTCAGTAAAAAATAGCGAGAGGAGGAGTATCTGCTGTTTGGCTGAGAATATTTGATGTATGATTTAAGGCTGCTTTAATTATGTGTTTCCAGCTAGAATTTACCCAGACCTGAAAACTCCTCTAAGCACTCAGCAGTGGTGACATTTAAGGATCATGAGCTAGAAGTGGGAAATTTTCTGAGTAACTGCACTTTCTGATGACTCTTTACAGGCACCTGCACCTTCCGTGTGCAAAAAAAAAAGAAAAAGAAAGGGGGGAGAGGGGAAGACAGCAGAAGAGCATAATTTTAAGATGGAGCTTGTTCTGTTTATAATGGAAATATTATAGTAGGTGCTTTTCTGAGATTTTTAAGAACTTCACTCAGTGGTACAGCAGACCCCTTTGTATTTACTGTGGGCTTGCGCTTTGTGAGGCACACTTAGTTCAGTATAAAGGACACATCACTGGGACAAGTTTTAGTACTTTAAAGTCTGTCCACCTCCTTAGTCTAGAGCACCACACACATATGAGCTATCTAGCTCAGCTTCACTGTTGAAGGGTTGGTCCCAGCTCTCTGTGGAGGGGCAGCTACAGGGACACAGCTTGAACACGGCAAGCTCCATATAAACAGCAGAGCTGTCACGGAAGCTATCCAGTGTACAGGACTGCCAGGGACTTTGAAAATCTACTCCAGTAGGTAGTTTGTGCTGAAATCTGTTCTGAAAGTAATGTCTGTGAGCTACCATGGAAGAGCTACCATGAAGCCACCTCCATGGAAGAGGCAGGGCAGCCACTCTGGAGTGGCACTCAGGTCTGTCCCACCCAGTATTGCCTCATCTTGCATGTGGAATCACTGGAGACACCGTGATAATGATCTTCCACTCTTCTCTCCACATATCCCCTTAGTTTGTCAAGAGGGGCATCAAAAGGCAAAAACAATGGTGTGCCACTGAGAGACAATGTTTTAATTGGTATCAAAGATGGGGAAGAAAATTATGTAGAGGAACATCCCATGCGCATTCCTCTCAAAGACATTTTTAAACACTCTGTGGAAGAAGAAAGGGTAACTTGCATATTTTCTGACAGTCACCTGAGGCTGACAGAGCTTATGAAAAGTAGCAGAATCATAGATTCATAGAACAGTTAAAGTTGAAAAATGCCTGTAAGATCATTGAGTCCAACCAGTAACCTAGCACACCATGTTCACCGCTAAACTGCATCCCCAAGTGTCATATCCACACATTTTTGGAACACTTCCAGGGATGGTGATTCCACCACTTCCTTGGGCAGTTTGTTGAGCTGACCAGAAAACAAAACATCTCTTTTAAGTTTATTTCAAAAATTTGAGTACTTTCATGCGAAACACATTGTGACGCCATAGCTGATGCAAGGTACAATGAATAAAATGTTAACGTCATTGGTGAGGGAGAGGGAAATATCATTCTGATTAAATATCACCATAAGTGTAGTCACTTTTGCTGAACCTTATATTCATTTATGAGCACAATAAATATGAGGTCCCAAATCAGCTTCTCCTACAGAAGACACCTAAAACCAATAAAAAGAATCTCGTCCTAAAAACGCCTTTTTCTCTCCATAGAGTAAAAAGAAATTCTACAGTGACTATAATCCCTAAATTATTACCATATAAATGTCTAAAGCTAGGTGGAGAGAAGCTCACCCTGTGTTTAACTCAGGACAGCTAATCAGAATTACAAGCAGCAGTTTGACTTCCTCCCATGACTTCATACCATTCTGTTCTCTTTCCATCTGCAGTTTGTGTCTGCAGAAACTTCCCTCTGTCAAATCAAAAAGGAGCCTCTCTACAAAGATTGCATCTTTGTTTAGCAGTTCATCATGAAGTAACACAAAATATCATACTTTATTTGCTTGACCATTCATGAAATTGTGAAGGGACACAGCTGTGCTGGTATTTACTATTATATTAGCCCTCAGGAGCAGGATCAGTAGGACTACCTTATACACAGTCCCTTCTGTCCATTCTACCACAAATCATCCACTGGGTGAGGCAGAAATCATGGTCTTTTCACAGTCAGACTGTTTCTTCTTAAAGATTTACACTTCCTACCAGCTTGTTAACATACTGCTGAGAAACATTAGGTAAGAATCTATATAATAACAAGTTCTTTGTTTCAGAGACCTTGATTAAAATTTGTAAGATCATATTGATTGCATTCCTAGTAAAAACTGACAGCATGGTTGAATTATGTACAACATGTTGTGTCAGGTTGCCTGTACAATGGAAATAACAGGAAAAAAAATCTGGATAACTCGCATATTTTCCTATGTATTTTCTTAAATTTTGATCAATACTCTTCAGATGTATTTCATCTAATCAGAACATTATACTTCACAATCCTGAAATAAACATTACTGGCTGATCTACCCTTTGCCTCTTTTAGAAATGCAGGAGGATGAAGCATACAAGCAGAGATGTAAGAGTCTCCACGCAGCTATTCTGCCCCAGGAGAACAGCAGAGCGTGTGTCCCCTGGAGGTCTGACCCCCCCAAGCTCAGCTCTGCTATGGCCCCCACAAGGCCACTAGCTGTGACCTGAGCTCTGGCCACATGCAGGCATAGGGGCTGTATTATCCAGCTGCCCTGCCCAGAATCACAGCTATGCCTGCTATTTTTGTTAGCTCTGCATTTCCTGTCATTTTATGCACAGTTTCGTGGCTATATGAAGCTCCATCTCCTCTTCCCGTGTGCCAGCAGCTCACTCCTTTCCAGCTCCAAGCGCCCTCTCAGTCACCCTCAGTCCTGTGGCACTTTCTGTCTGTGACTCCTCTCCTTGATGTTTCTGTCCAGCCAGTGGAAATCACGACATCTTTACTCATCCAGCAATAACTAGTTCTGTTTGTCTTGGACAAGCAGATTTTTCCTGTCTTGCTCTCCTCTCTGCGTATGGTAAATATTTGCATAATATATTAAGTATGTGGGGAAACCTCAAAAGATTTGGTTCAATGCCTTTTGGATAAGCACCTGAAAAGCTTTGCTGTTTGTGCAAACCTAATCCAAACAATCTGATTCTTGAGTTAATGGGCTGGAAATCTTGTGAGAACAGGTTGTCTCACAGTACAAGATTTCTCATAAATTTTGCTTCTCCAGTTGGAATGGTAGTATGGTGAAAATAACCTCTTATACTGTTTTGACACTTCTTTTCAAGGATTCAGGACAAAGAGAGAAGAAAGTTACCCAGACTTTTCTAAGCCTTGCAAAAGTATCAGTCATCTTAAACTGATGTTTCAGGTGAGAACTCAGAATGGGAGATCACAACATCCAAGTCAATTCAGCTGTTCTTTTATAGCAGTGTTCACCCCCTTTATTGATATGCATCAGGTATTGGTAAAATAATACACTACATACTCTGACTGACTGGCTAATAGGAATCTGTCAAACTATGAATGCTATAACAGTCACATAATAATAACACAGCACTACAGAAGGTAATAAATTACACACTTGCCACCATCCTTCATGTATTCTATACGGATCATGGAGTTATGGTTATTGGTTGCAGTGTGTATTACCAGGTCCCAGGGTCACCAGAACAGAGTTAAATGATGTAAGGGAGTAAGTAAAATGATGATCTATGTTCAAAACCAGCACTAGCCTTGGTACCTATTTACCTCATGCAGTATGTTTATATACTAAGTGTGAATAATCAGGTTCCCTGAAAAGAAGGAGAAAATTGACAATGCCAGGGGCAGAAGAGTGCTTTCCATTTATCATTTATTTTGGACTGAAAACCTTATTTATTTCTGTAGGTGCTGCAGGTTGTGGGAGATTGCTCAGAGTAGGCAAAGTTTCTCACACAGATCTGTAAGACTCTCTACCCAGTACAGTATTTATTTTCTTCACCAAAGATCGTCTGCAACCATCATGTGGAAAGAAAGTATTCCAGTAGCTCTGTGTGCCACTCTCAGATAACAGATGAGCCCCAGACCAAAGGCCACAATAATCCTAGGTTTTTGTTACTGCTATTGCTCCTACTTGAGCAAAAGGAGCTATTTCTTTCAATTTAGACAATGCAGTATTTGTGCTTTAGTTTGAAGTATCATTCACTTACATTTTATTCATGAATCCTTTCAACTTCATTCCAACTCCACACTTCAGCATATTGCATATCCACAGATTTGGTAGACCTCAAAGACAATGCTGATATATCATAACTTATACTCCAGGGAAGCACGAGGATGGAATACATAGTGGCTCTGTACAATCAGAGACTGCTACCAGATTCACACAGAAGATGGTTCTGAATAGGGAAAAACAAACATAGTTACAAAAAATTGTATTGTTAAAAATTCCCAATTACATAAATCAATGATATTTTACACTGTACATGGATTTATAGACTATTTAGGATTGACTGATACAGCTATCAACCACCTACTGTCAACAAGTTATGCATCTCTTGGTGTCAGCAAAAAAAAAAGGGCGAGGGTGTTACTTTTACATCTGAGATGAAATTGTGTTGTATTTTCAAAGCAGATGTCATATCAGGAAAAATTATGCTTAGGCAGGAGCTTTCATGTAAATAATTTTCTGCTGGGCAATCTATCGTTGCTTGGATTTTTTCTTAAAGTATTTAAATAAACCAAAAGGCTTCTAGGAGCAACTATAATGCTCAGGAAATACACAGGAAAGTGGGAAACAGCCTAGAGCCCAAAAGCCCCAACTTAAAGGATCCCTAGCTCCAGATCTCATTTGCTCTTTTTCCTGTTTAGGTAACGCCTAAAATAAGTTATCTTCTCTGTCCCCTCTGCCCCCATCTCCTGCTCAACATATGCATTATTTCCAATTACACCTCTGGAAAGCATCAGCACGGCTTGGCAAGAACAACTGGACAAACTGGGCAGCAACATCCATTCTCTTTCTAGGCATTCAGTTTGTCACATATTTATTGCAGAGTGTGCTTTTAGCACTTTTTGTGTCTGCCTTGCTGTGTATAAGGCCAGACACATCTCTGTACCAAATGCCAAACCAACTCTTTTGTGTGGGCTCCCTCCCCACCTCCCGAAAACAATGAGGTGCTCAGGTGTAATTGCACAGAATTTGAACAATAATCCTGGCTTTCTCCTGAAAATGAACACTACTGCATGAAAGGTAGTATACCCCTATTTTGCTGAGTGCAGGGCTCTGAAAGGTCACACTGGGAGAGAGACTCTGAATTGTTTGGAAAATAGCCAATTTGATTACAATGGGCAATTCTGAGCTTACAGTTTGCTTGTGTCTATCCTGCCTAAAGTGGCATCATTTGTAATAAAAACTGTATTGCAGAAGTGCCGTGGAAGAAATCATAAGCCCAATTTCTATTCTGCTGAAGAAACAGAAAGGGGACTTAAATATCCAAACCAAGATACAACCTGTTCTACATTGCCTACAATAGGGACATTCAAAGCAGGTTCAGAAGCATTATATTGATATTAATACAAACCTGCTAAATAGTCACAATTAAGAGCAGGATGAAATGAACACTAAAAGCTACCGTCAAGTTTTCGAGGACCATTTTAATTTTTACATATGCAAAATTCAAAACAGACAGGATCCAAGGCATTTCTTTGTTCTCACTGTCTAGGTGTAGGACCTGTCCCTCTCCTGGAAATTGCCACAGCTTTCTTGTTAACCCAGCGTTTAACATGAGCAATTGGAATTCACATGTAACAACAGTGAAATGGCAGGATTCAAAAATCTCAGCTTCTCATGGTTAGACCCAGCTATTTGGTCAATCTCGTATGTAGACTGAAATCCCACATATCTGTTCATACTAGTTTTGTCTGTAATTCCTGATGTGAAGCGTTGTTGTTAGGGCCACTATAGATAAATGGGTTTTCCCAGGCATGCTCCGCTTGTTCTGGACATATTTTGGGATTATGCTATATTTGCGTAGGATTTGCAGTCATTTGGTAACTCTAACACACATCCACTGGGGTGCACATGCCCAGCTGGTCTGGCTCCTTTAGAAATACGGCAGCCCTAATTACAGGTTCTTGCAGGTGGATTGCTTGCAGATTGAAGCTCCCTCTCAATCCCTTGCATATTTATAAGCATCTGAGAAATGAATAACCATAGGTAGTTGTAGGACTGCAACTGAAACTGAAAAGGACTTGCACATGACCTGAGTAATTTCAGAGGAGGCTGCATCAACCTGTTCTAAGTGCCCTTGTTTCATTCAGTCATATGGGAAAGCTGCAGTGCAATCAGAGTTATTCCCTCCAATGGCCTGGTGTGACAGCTGCAGAATTCACTAATAAAGTATTACCAGGTGATTCCTTGCTGGAAATCAACTGTTTCTAGCTAAATAATGGGGTTGGATGTGCCATCTTAATAGCAAGCGGGAGAAAACAAAACAAAGTAGACAAAAAGTACCCCTCCCCAAGTTATCTATAATGCATAGAAATTTCTTTAGGTTTCTACTCCCTGAGGAGCTTTCTTCAAGTTTTTGAGATGGTGGTCAACCAGGAGAAGTCCATTCACTTCTACCAGAAATAACCAAAATCTCTTCACACATTTTGGGTAAGTGTGAAGGACTAACTGGAGACCAAAAAACCTCACTGTTATTGTCTATTCTTTCAGAAAAAAAAAAAAAAAATTCTCAGTACATGATTTACACAGGTAGTCTCACCCAAAGCCCAGACTCTGATGAAGATCACTCATGACTCCAGTTTTCTGGATTCCAAGCATCTTTTCTTAAATTTGTTTTCTTCTGCTGTGGCCATTTTTGATGCTTTTCAGGGAAGATTCTCCTGCCTTAATTTCTAATGACACTAAGACAATATAGAGTAATGTGAAGAACTTTCACCTGATGTTAAGGATTAATGGCTTAGTTTTCAATTCATTAAGAACTCCTCCCAAAATAATCCATTTTCTGATGCTCAGGAGGCTTTGGTCCAGTAAAAGGCAAGGGACTTAAAGAAGATATTTTATGTGAGCCATTTAAAAACTGCCATAAATAGACAAAAAGAGAAAACAATAAACAAAATAATCACAAATGGAAAACAGACTGGACAACAGATTTTCATACTCTTTCAGCTACCATGGAGAGTTGTCATGCATATTTCCAGCATTTGTGGGGCTTTTTTATTTTTTGCTATTGAAAACTGTAAGTTAAGCATCTTGCCACAGTTATTCACAAAGGAGCCTGTGGGGGAAAAAGTATCAACAAATCATAAATCTTTAGTCAGGTCCCCAAACTTCTCTCTGTCACAAAGAAATATCAGAAATTTGCCTATTTGTAAACTTTTTGAGAGAGATATCAAGACATTGTTAGAAAGAAGGGCTAGAAGCAAACAATTTTCATATCCATAAAGATTTGATATCAAAATTGGTTTTCCAGCCTCAAAAATAAAATCTTGTAGAGTCAGAGAATAGTCTAAGAGGCACAGGATCATTTTCTGCAAAAAGAAACAACCAAAAAATCAGTTGTGTTCAATTGAAATGTTTCATTTGACTTGGTTTATCATTACTACACAAAAGAAAAAGTTATTTCTGACTGAAAAAATCAATGTTTATAATTTTGTTCACGGCAAAGTAGATATTTCTTATTGCACTTGTGATTTATTAGAAAATACTTCACTTAAATGAAATAGCTCATTTTCTGAAATTCTTACAGCACATCAGCATTTTCCCTTGAAAGAGACAATGTAAAATTCCCATCCAGCCACACTGAAGAATGTTCCTCTATCTTCAGATGTGGCTTAGGAAGCATTGACTTTTCACCTAAGGTATTATTGAAGCTTATGGATCTCTTTCTTGACCTCCTTTCAAATGGTTAGAATCAGACAAACATCAGGAGAGCATTATTTCCCACAAATCACCGTTTTGAAATATTTCATGAAGCAGTGGGGAATCTCCTGAGCTCAGGAGTGACATCCTCTGTATGTATGAACCGAAGCTGAACTTGTGTAGACGTGAACAAGAGCTCCAAATTCCACCATCCCCTAACTAAAACCATTACCCCTGCTGAATTGTTCCCATGCAAGTGTCGAGTGGTATCACAGTTCATCTGTTCTCTGAGTCATCCTCGGTATATAGTATTTCTAATGTTGAAAACTCTCTGTTTTCTATCTTAAGTAAAAGAAAGGAGGGCAGAAAAAAAAACCAGCTTATTTTTCTCCTTCTTTTTTTGTAAGTAACCTTGAATCAGAAGTTTGCAGTTTGCGTCTGTGTATCTCATCAAGAATATATGTCATTTCTCTAAATAAGCATCATATATCTCAATAGTAGGGTCAGTTACCCACCCCTACCCCCTCACAGCAGCTGATCTATCAAGTTAAATCACAGGCTTTTTGATATAAGTGTCAATGTAGATCTGACATTAAAAAAATAACTCACAGTGGGGCAGAAAAACAGTAAACAAGGCAGAAAAAAAAATTAACTCCTTAAGCTCTAGAGTCACTAAAATTCAGAGAGGGTGATGCACATTTCATGCTGTAGTGCAGAGTATATTTTAGTTCAACTATTTTGAATGCATAGACAGTTTTTCATTAATTTATTTTCCCTTTCATTTTCAGACCTCTTGAACTACATGTTGTCTTTCTTTTCTTGCTCTTCTCTGAGAACTTTACTGCTTAAGTTTCCATATAACCTCTTCCTCTCTGACAGACACCATTCCCCCATTCCCTGCCAGAATCATATTTTTTTCCAAAATTAAAAAGCTCAAAATACAATGCTTCCAGAGGCATTTTAAAACCCCAACATCTGTTAAAGCAGAGAAGGCTTGTAGAATTAATGACTTAAACTTGACTTGATCAGAAGACTTTCTAGCATAATTTTTTTTTCCACAAATTCAGTGTCACAGTGTTTAATGGGAACAAATGTCCACGCTCCAAGCAGCAAGAGATGTTCAGTCAAAGCAAGGTAATGGGAGACCAAAGCTTCCTCCTCAGAAGAGATACCAGCTCAGCACTAGCGGATTCATGTCCGTACAAGATAAGGCAGCTCCAGCCCTGCTCCAGTGACTAAGGACCCGCCTAGAATGCAAGAGCTCCTGCAGAAGAGGCTGGGACCCAGTATGAGATGCAGTGGGGCACAGCCAACACCATGACTTGTTGGGTGCCCCCCTGGTGCCTCTCCAGCCCTGAGTGGGCAGAAGTAGCACAGCATGATTGGCTCCCACTGGTCTCTCTCCCCTTGTTCCCGCTCCCTGGGTTTCACACTGCCTCACCTCTATGCCTATGGGTACAGATGCTCACCAGTTCCATGCTCCTAACCTCAGCTGGGCATAACTTCAGAGAAGAAGCTGACACAGGCCTAAAGAGGGATGGGAGCACACTCATAATCCAACAGTGTGGACAACAACAGCACACCCCTACCCTTGCTCTGGCGTGGCCTCTCCTACCAGCCAGGGAGTCTGAGGCTCTTTGTCTGATGCAGGCATCCTGCTCTTTCTATGCTGCACGGTGGCTCATCCCAAAGGGGAAGGGTACATCTTTCTCACGTGCTTTGTATGAGAGCATCTCAAAGACCAGATGCTATTTCCAAAAACTGTGTGTATGTGCAGCATCCAGATTTTTGTTTCAAAAGATTTTGACTTCATCCCAGTATAAAAGAAGTGGGGGAGATGTACATACTCTCTAAAACTTTGAAGTCATATTTTCTTGGTCATATTTATTAATGTGTCCCTGCACAAACACTGTGGTGCATTTAAGCTCCAGTCTGGCTTCCTTCAAAGTCAGCACCTTACTCCTGACAGCAGCTACACAAGATCACTGCACTGCAAAGCTGTGCCAAGCATCAGTCTTATTTCAGCATACAGCACATAAAATGCTACTGGCTCGGCAATAGAGAGAGATGACAACACTCATTCCGTCTCTCAGTTACAGGATATCTCCATACTCAGGAAGATGACAAAAGACAAGACCATAGAAAAGGTACTTGAATAGAACAAAAGTAAGATTATTATTTACTTCAGCTTAAAAAGACCTAGTCTATAAATCCACTTTTTCCTCTTAAAAAAGCATTGAGTTTGCGGCTGTCACAGTGAAAGCTTTATACCATGAGCTCTAATATTGTTCTGCAGGAAGGGCTTGCTTTATCCACCAACTTGTAAGTGAAGTGGGATGTGATGGACAGTGAAGCCTCAAAGAGCACTGCAATAGGGAACATGGAAAGAAAAGGACCCTGAGAATAAGCACAGTGAAGGGGCACATGTTAGGCCTCCTTGACATATTCCTTTGGTTTAACAATAAGTGTTTTACTGTTCTCATCGGTGCTTGTGTCCCAAATATTAACAATCTCCCCGCAAATAACACAGAAGTTATGCAGTGCACACAGACTTAGGAGAGGAAATGTATTAGCTTTAGATGCCAGGCCTTCAGTGGATGGTGGATTTTCCAGCTCCAGCCCTAGATTTCAGTGGTCTGCAAGGATGGCTCTGGAGAACATCTTCCAGCCTTGCTGTCCTGCTCATTTTCTCTGCAAACTGCTCCATATCAGGAAGATCCTCTTTGGGAAGCATTCACAGCATGCTTGTTTCCAATTTATTAATTAGAACTAAATAACTGGGCAGAAGTGTAATATGCATATGAGCAAACACAATTAGAATAAAGTGTGGAAGTAGCAAATTTAACTAATGATCAGGTTGATTAAATTACTTCAGATAAACCAACAATTCCTTATAAGCACTGTGTAATGGTTTAGGAAGGCTACAGTCTTGTTTAGCTCTCAGCCTGGAAAATAACAGGGCTTTTATCGACTCTCAGTGCCAAGTGACATATTTAAGTTCCAGCCAAATCGCTGGTACAGGGAGTGTCAATCGCTCCCAGGCTGAATCTAGTGTTGAGACTGCAGCTCTGCTGCCAGCTCCAAGAGTTTGTGCAGATTATTGGTTATCTAACACCAGCCAACCCTTTCTCTCACTGCCCTCTCCCCCTCAGAACTTCCAACAATGGATTACAGTGGATTACATCTGAGATATTTCAATATTTCAACATGACACAGCTTCTTAAATCTAATATTCAGAAGATAAATTCAATGAAATAGCATGATCTATCATGATTCAGCTGTAGCTAGTTAGAGCAAAAATCATTCTTTACTCACTGTGCTCTGGGAGTTCTTGCTGCACATGTATGCTGGCCAACAGCTTGCATTTAAAAAATCCAACAACATTGAAGTAGAGGTGATCCTTAACTTACAAAGGTGGGAAAATAAACAGGTGCAAAAGTTGACACATAAAATCTGAGAGAAACGTTAAGCCAGAAAAAAAAATTGCAACCTTTTTAACTTAAAAAACACCTTTTGGGAGCTCGCTTTTTTCCTGCGGAAATACCTGCCTCGTGACAGCAATGGCCATGGGATATTTGTTTTGTGGTTTTGTTCTTTGGCCACTAACTTCTTTTTAGATTAGTAACACTTTGTTACTTTCAAAACCCTTCCCCTACTGAAACTGGGGTTTCAGCTGCTGTGCAAGGCTCAATTTCTGGAAGCATAAACCACACAGAAGAGCGAGCACGGCCACACATTAGAGAGCAGAGTCCAGTGCTATCCTCCACATACTCTTGAGAACTGTGCTTTAGTTCCACTAAACTCTCCAATAGTTAAAAGATGAGTTTATGTGAAAGAATTAATGATACCCCATTTAACATGAACCTAGGAATCCAGAAGACAGCTACAGAATCTTGGCAAATCACACTCGATTAATGTATTTGAATTGGTGCCTAAAATGTTCAGATCAATGTCTTGGGTTTTTGGTCGACAGCTTTTTCCCCTTCAAAGTGACAGAGGTCACAGTACATGCAGTTCATCATTTCAAGGCATAAGAATTAGGCTTTGACTAATTGGAGGATTTGCCTGTTATTTAAATGAAACTTGTTTGCAGTTTCATCATCCGTGTGGAATCCAGAAAGGCATCAGACTATCCCATCAATTTACTTAGCAAAGAATAAATGAATAAACAGGCTGACTATTTTCTCCCCTGGGACTTACACTGTCACTACATTGTTTCTCCATTATTAATTACCTATGTAAAAATAATTCACTGTACAGCAGTATATACTCTGTGCTGTAAATGACTGGATCAGGTGCCTTTCTGCTTGTCTTTGTGCCTTCAATTCTCTTGGTGTCAGCAAGTGATGCTTGACAGTGCATGCACTGAGGGAAGAAAGGAAAAATCAAGTTGCAGACATCAAAGGGTTACAGCCTACATTTTTTGGATGTGTACAGTAATAGGGTTAGTTCTTTTCTATTTTGTATGAAAGACTCATTTACAGCTGCTGCTCTGCTTCAGAGGTTTGGATTCAGACTCTCTTGCAAGCAGTTTGTGTACAAGGCTGAGATGTAATATGTTAGCAGATGTCACTGACAGGTCAAGGAGTCCTTCAAATGCTGGAAGCCCATAGATCCCCTAATGAAAAGGGGCAGAAGAGAAGCAAAACACATTTCTTTGAGTCAGAGTTTTTTAGACATACTTTACAAGTGTTTGCTTTGCATTAAAAAAATCTTGACACAATTTAGTGGAGTAAAAACGTATGAATTTGTTTATTTTCAATAAGCCAATATCCTGCAGATTTCACTTAACTAGTAGGAGAGAGAGAGAAGGAAAAGGGCACATAGGGGAATTCAGGACTTTCCTGTTATTAAATTTCACATTTTCATCGTCCTTCACCTCAGTGCCAGAGGAACAGGTAAATTCATCTGCATCCATTGCACAGTCAGGTATATCCCCCATAAATACTTTTCTTATGCATTGTCCAAATAATTTTTTTAGAGTCATTCAAATAATGCCACATTTCATTTGTGTCTTACAGACTTTGTCATGTGTTTTTTTATCTCCTCTGCTGCAGTATTATTAATCCTTTCAAACTTGCAAAAACTAAGTCAAAGCAGAAATTCAGTCTTCCCAGTCCTAGGTCCCAAAGGGGTCTCATAATTTCAGTTCCAGTCCTGTGTAATTTCAAAGCTACTTCACTGACTCTTCCAGGAAACAATTCCTTCACAGCTGAAATTTTCGAAAGGGTTCAGACATCCAGTCTCTCCGAAAATGCTACCAATAATCCAGGAGAAACACTTTGAGTATTCTCACGAGGATGAGATAGGTTATTTTTTCTTATAGCCCTCTCCTGTATTCTGTAGAAGAATGGTGCTGTCTTTAAAGCACTCTTCAGACAAAGACGTGACTTTGGGGAACATAGCAGTAAAAATTCGTGCTCCCATTGGGCTTTTTGTATAGCAGAGTGCACTTTTCAGCATCTTGTATATTATCTGCTCCCTGCATAAAGGAATTCTAAACTAAATTCCTTGCGGGACCTCCCTCCACATAATGCAAAACTTTAATTTGTGCCCTCTGCTTCTAGCATTTGACACAGATTCAAGCTGTCTTGCATTAACCATTCTTCCTATTCCCTCAAGATCTTCATGGAGTAAAACGATCTCACCTCTCAGACTTCTCCTTCAACAGAGTACAGCCCTAATTTCTTTGGTATATTTGGGACAACTATTTCCCCCCAACCCCTGCATTATTCTGCTTGGTTTTGCTATATCATTCCTATCACTATAATAATTCTTTAATGTCAGCTGATCAGAAATTAGGATGATAGTACAGGTACAGTCTGTGTGGTGCTAAAGGGGGGTAATTTCTAGAAACTTAAATCCACTATCTAATATTTTCAAATATCTCTATAAATTTCTACACATTTATATACCAGTTTAAATCTTTCTCTTTCAAATTTCTTCTGCTACCCATGAACTAAATTTTCCTGAACTGCATTTCTGCATAGTATGATATTTCAGAGTCTGGTCCTCTGTTTTGTCCAGCTCCTCATTGCTTTAGTTTTATCTAAGTCATTCATCTTCCCATGCACATATGTAGCTTCTTTGTACTGGCAGCACTCCCTATTTCTGCATTATCTGCAAATATTTTTGCTTTATAGTATTTTCATCTTCCTTAGGCTTCAGATAAATAGTATGAATAAGAGTAGCAAACCTAGCCCAGTTCTCCTCCACGTAATTCTCTGCTCCTCCATTCAGGTCACCCCAAAGCAGTATGATCTCTCTGTAGCCTATGTTGAGGCCACCCCTTAATCCATTCAAACTCATCACCCCCTGTGCCATACTGCTGACCTCACACATGAGCCTTTTTGCATTTGTTGCTGTTGCAAAAGCATCATGAAGCCTGCATAAATTGTATCTTCAGCTTTCTCTTGCCAGCTCTTTGCACTCCTGCCTTAAAATAAATTTTTTTATCCGCTGGTTAAAACAGGATCATCTCCCTGTTTAATCCATGTGCAGCCCAATTGATCAAATAATATCTCAGTAAGGGACCCTCGATCCTGCCTCTGATGAGTTTTAATAGCATTTTCTCCACCAGCACCAGCCATATTGTCATCTGCTTCTTTCTGTCATCTCTGACACAGGAAAGCAGTGGCTCAGCACTAAACAATCTGTGGTACTTGAATACCTATTCTCAAAACAACACAGCATGAGGATTTCTGAAATATTCAGAACAATGGCTTGACGATAAGAGATCCAGGGTACACATTACATGAATACCACTTTTCAAAATGACACAGCAGGAGGATTTCAGAAACACTTAGCTCCTCCTGCTCCTTGAGGATCAGTACAACATACCCTGTTGATAGAGCAAATCAGCCAAGAAGAGCTTCGTGTAAAGGAGCTCTGATTTTTTGACAGGTCTTTTTGCACATGCACACCTCAGAAACTTCCAGCCTACTGGAACAATTTGCCACTCATAATTTCCTATTCATAAAACCCTATAAGAAACCTTTCAAAGTTTGCTACTTTTCTTCTTCTCCATGCTGAGAGCATGATCTCAAAGCACCTCTTGTACGAGGATCCTTTGAAATAGCGAGGGCTGTGGTACACATCGCCATATAGTACATGAGAAGTTCTACAGCATGCAAAAAAGGGCAAATCCACACACATCCCATTTCCATTCTGGAGGAAAACTGTGGTGACAAAAAAAGCTGTGGTGGTGATACTGCTTGATCTTGTGATGCTGCTCATCCACCACATCGGCAGATTGTCCCGGGAGAGCCCTCACACTGCCAGGCAGAGAAGAGTTTGTCAGGAGTTGTGGCAGGGCACATGCAGGCATGGAGTGGTTTCTTCTGCATCCTGCTGCCCCAGCTGTGCAGGAAATTCGTGCACACCTCCAAAAACCCAGGGCTGCCATCTGCAGAGATGAGGGATGATGACTCACTGTCCATCCTGATATAATTCTTGGGGCAGTAAATTCCTCCTCCGAGTTTAGCCTGTTTACTTTGACCCCTGATAAGAGGCGTTTGAGCAGTCTGAAAAATACAAAAAGGCTATGGAAAATACATGAGTGACGGGGAGTTTCTACTCTCAGTTGTGATGCCACATTCTCTTGACAGGTCCAGTGTTTCCCTGCAGCTGGGAAGTGGTCCTCCAGTCTGTTGAAAAAGTATGTGATTTGCAATGGGTTGTAGTGAACATGCTTCAAGTATTGAGAAAAATACTGCTTTGATTGGCCTGCTCTTGCTTGGTATCTTCTCTTGCTGTACTGATCTCCAGGAGAGAGGAGTATTAAAAANAGTCAAGCGCTGGGACTTTTCGAGGGAAAGGGGGAAAAAAAAAAAAAAAAAAGAGCACTTCTGATAGGGCAATTTCTCCAGACTAAATCCATTCAGGATGAGCCCTGCACAACACGGTCTGATTAAAATTCCCCCTAAGAATATCGTGTGAAGTGACTAATTCAGAGAGCTTCACAATGTTTATGAAGCCAGGATCCCATATCTGAAACATACCCCTACTTTTATCCATCACAGAGGGTTTTTGGCTCTGGCTATTGCTTTCTCTGTGTAGGTTTTATATTTTCCCAGCACTAATGGCAGCGATGTCTGCACAGTTGTATTTAAAGTTGTATCAAAGATATCCAATAATGAGAGCACACTTACAGGGAATTTCAAAGTCATCTGTAAAATATAATTTGGGGCTGAAACTCAGCAAGCAGAATCTCATCCCAGAAGCGAATTCTTTTATAACATTAAGGGGACTGGGGGTGAGGGGGAGAGGGAAGAGAGAAAATTGCTGTGAAGGTGAACAAAAAAGTGCTTTGTGGGGAAGTGAAGAGACTACCTTCAAAGAGCTTAGCATCCCAAATATTGAAGAGAATATGTGTATAGACTTAAATCTGACAGACAATTTTCCCTTTGAAAGTCAGTTCCTGCTTAAGTTCACATTGAGTGTCAAGTGTTTGCCCTTCAAATGAAGCCGAGTACTTATTTTCGAAGACCTGCTCTTCACCGCAAGCACTAACTTTTGCTCGTAATTAGTTAATTGTGTGCAAACTCCATCTATTAAATAAACCCATAAGTGGGCTCTGAGGAGAAAGTCATGTTTAGTTTTCTCACTTCTCACTCCTTTAGAGCGCCCCTGCATGAGGCTGGAGTATCTGATTTATTGAGTTCTGATCAAGAAGCTCATGCTGGACCAGTGTGGACAATTAAGAAATGTGAATCCCTTATCACTATCAGTTCTGCGGGGGAAAAAATGAAAGGCACCACAATTCTTCTCCCTAGATTCCTGCTGATGTTTCAAAGAGAGATTCATGACCCAGTACTCGCACACACCAAAATATGACCCTAACAAAACCACGGTAATTACTGTGAACTTGTGAGTCCCTTCCCTTACTTTTGAAACCACAGTTTTTCTGAGAGAAACAAACCGAGGAGCACAAGCCAGAATAACCATGAGCAAAAATGGAAATGAAGTGAAGAAGAAGTGCCCAGTAAAGCCACATCAGGACAAAATTAACAGACCATGACAGAGGACTTTTGTACTTTCCGTGCCGGATTGACTGGGAAAAGCGAAGGCAGAAAGGCTTCATCAGTTAACAACAGCTGTAGAAGGCCAAGTGATGTTGGCCAAGAAGTCAACCAGCCTACACTTCCCACCCAGAGTGGTGTGTGGGATGAGGCCTTCAGCAGGAAGTACTCGTACTTGTGAGGCAGGCAGCTGTGCACAGCTGTGTCCATGGCAGGAGCAGAGGAGCAGCCTTACCTGTGCTGATCTGAGAGCAGCACTCACTGTAATTTAGCAGACCAGTGATTCCACTGCCCTTTGCTCCCTGCAAGTGCCAGACATATTGTTACAGCCGTTCCACACACAAAGGCAAAACATGGAAAAGGTCACTTTTCCAAAGAGGACCATTTTGCCTCAGCCCGAAAAAACAACAACCGATTGGATGGACTTCCCATCTATATTGGAAAACAGAGAGCAAACTCTTGGTTAGGACCATGTTAACCATCTCCAACACCCTTCCATTCACTTTCCATTCAGGATTACAGGCAGGTACCGCTGCTGCGAGGGATGGCAGCACCCAGGACTCCTGGCAGAGATTGCTCTGCAGGAGGATGGATCAGGCGGCAAGCAAGCCCTGCCCCTTCCCCACGGAGCTGCACTCTCTGACAGCTGCCAAGACCCTTTCCGCATACAGGGAATTAAGTTTCACTGACGCCTGTGAGTTCAGTATTGCATCTATTCTGAGAAATTGATTATATCCAGGCCAAGGAGAGCAAGGCAAAAACATGCCTGGAGATCTGCCCAAGGTCACATCGTTAATCTATTGGAGAGCTTGAAATGGAGGAGAGATAGATCAGCTGGCTCCTACTCCTTTGATTAATAACCAAACCGACATGTCCCCTCTTATGCCCTGGTCTAAATCCAAGTTAATTAAACCAACTTTGGGTGTGAACATTATTAAATCAGTTGAAACCCGGCTAATATCAGATTAACTTGCACCTGCAGATGTAGAGCCACCAGTTAAACTGCCATAACCTGTTTTGAAACAGAAATGCACGAATCCCCATAGTGGTCCCACCACCCCGTCTGGTTTGGTATTGAATCACACCTCTGCAGAACAGTGCTTTGGCAGTCCTAGGAAACGCTGTGCATGGCACAAGGAAGGTAAGAAAAGCCAGGCTACACCTAGTAATATGGGGCTAATACAAGGGGATGTAACTGGCAGCTCTAAATTTTCAGTTGAAAGAGTTATCTCTGCAAAATATATAATATTGCAGCTGTAATTATTAGGAATTGGGATTATCTATTCAAACAGTTGAGTAGCCTGGGGAAGTAAGATGCGGAGGGAGACACAGAGACTCTAATTAAACCAGCTGACCTAGTTGGGAAAAACAAACTATGGTTCTCATCAGCCCTTCTTTGCGTCCGAAATGAAAGCCACAGACTCTGAGCTAAGAGCAGGACAGAAACAATTGCTCTGAGTGTTCAACCTTCCACAAAGCTACTCAGCAGAGTCATGACTTACATGTGATACAGAGTGTGTAAATACAGATGCCTCAATCTCACTGTACGTCTGTGTTTGCTTCATTTTATATTGCCTAAAACAACAAATAAATGCAACAAAGTCCCTTCTTACTCATCCCAAACATTGTCATGTCATGGCAGCTGCTTGGTCTTGACCATCACCATTTAACAGCCTTCAGGTCAATGTTTCCTGGCTGATATGCCTTGTGCCTTAATTACAAAGGAAGCAGTGACTGCTTTAAAGAGAAGTTCCTTTGAGGAATACAGCAGTGAAAGGAATCTGGCTTATATAAGCACTTGAAAGGAAATACCAGGTGCCAAGTGCTTTGGTCTAGAGGCTCTATTTTCCTGGTTGCTGGCAAAACATAGGAGGGAAGCCAAGAGAAGAGCCACATCAGTACTCAGCATCATTCTTTGCTCACTCCTTTGCACTCAAGATCCTTGTGGGTGGCAATTAGGTTCCCATCAGAGGTACATATTGCCAGAATTAGCAGCAAAAAGGTCTGGTCTTACCATCAGAGGTTCATTAGCATACAAAATGTCTCCATAAGTGAGAACTGTGTCAGCTGCTGATGCTGTGCTCCATTGTCTCCAGTGTTGCTGTGCACAGGCAGAACAGTTCACCCACCCTTGCTCCGAGATAATTCGTGCTCAGCTCATTGCAGTGATATGGAGAGAAAGACCGGAGAGTGAGGGGTTGTGTAGGAAGAAAGTGCTAAAACTTTATGCAAATTATACATTACAAGCGTGAAAAACAACTAGATGGAAGCAAAAATCAAGATAAATAGGGGGAGGAGAATGGTTAATTACCTTGTACTTTGCAAGGACTGTGTTAGCCTCAGATAGGCTCTCCTCAGTGTGGGATAGATAATTCCCAACAATATCACCATAGTGCTCTCCGAAAGATAACACTGAAAAGGGAAACCAATTTTAAGGAAAACAATGTTATTTAAAAAGACAGAGATTTCGCTGTGTGGTCATTTTGAAGTGGGCAAATTAACAATTAAAAAGACTCTCATGTGCCATAATCTCTGATTGTTTTATTATAATAGTTATCTCAGTACAGAAGATTCTCTTCAGTAACTAGAGATCTCATTTCTGTTAATTTTGTGCAACTCTAAAGGAGTCACTGATGTTCATTTGTAACTTTCCACACACCCCCTCCCCCATTATTGCTTCTTCTAATAATATGTCTCTTGAAAGCACCCTGATTATCAGTGGAATTTCTCTATTACTTTAAGTTTTTGCAGTCCAAATTATATCTGCTGACCAGCTAGAAAGTGGCCAGGAGAATGTATAACAGACATGATACCAGAAAACTATCCCCTTTTCCCAGCCATTCTCCACACTGTTTCACCATCTGGAAGCACTGAGGAAGACCAAAACTGCTTGCACAAACCTGCACCCAGACATCAATGCTCAGGAGGGCAAATTTCAGCTTCTCTGATTCTCCAACACAGCATTATCTGAGGACCACCGTGCATTTTAATAAAAAATCCTTTATGTGCTTACATACTGCTGAGGCTAAAAGAAGCTGAGAGATTAAGTCAGACAGGTGTTGGCTGCTTCAGTAGACTCGTGTGAGTGTAGAGCTAAGTGTTTACTGATGCTCACACATGAAATCTGTGTTGGAATGAGAAATGGAACATCTCTTGCTAGAAGAGCACATTAACAGGCTAACATTAAAACATTCATCTTTTCTAATGGTGATACCAATTTCCACAAACCTTCTCCCACAAGAGTTTTACAGTAGCAGAAAGATATTGGCAACAAGCCCTTGCTTTGCAGCAAAAGCAGCCCATCTAAAAAAGACATTTCTGAAGAGTTGAAAGAGGAGGGAACCCCACAGTCTCTTAAAATAAATATGGAAATCTACAGGTACATATACATACACTGAGTACAGTACTGTTCATTGATGAATTTGACGACTAGTGGCAGAGCCAACACAGAATCTGTTTTGAAACCAGTGGAAACAGGAAAGGTGGGCATGTGTCACATTCTGCTCGGAAATGGTCAATTTACCTCTGCAATGAGCTAAATGCATTAAGCATTAAAGGGTTAATGGGAAAACTGAACCATAGAGCTTTCTAGGCTGGTTACAGCTAACCCATACACACAATTTCGGGGCACCTACCTTTGTTTCTCGCTTTGAAACCTGACCTCGCTGCTCTGGCTCCTGTTATGCAGAATGCTAATTATCCTGCAGAAATGATACTGCAAAGCCCTGGGTATGCCCATGCTGTGGCTTGGGGGCATGGGTTTCAGTGCTTTAGACATCGTTAGGGCAAGTCAAAGTTTTATCTGAAACTTTATAACATGAAAAATTACTGTCTCTCCAGAAATAAATTATTTCTTATACATTTTTCATTTTATAATTTTTTGGGGTTGTCAAGTAAAACAATTTTTCATTTTCACAGTTTTTGGACTTCTCTATTCCTTTTTCCTCTCCACTTTTAATCCATAGGAGCAAGGAAAATGGGCAGATAAAACTAACATTTAAAAATACTTAAAAGGTGGTGAGAGAAATAACTAACAAATACCCAAAAGCTAAACCAAAATAGTTTAAATTTTCTTTGTACATAATTTTTAGAAGCTGACTTTTAATATTTTTTAATATTTATATTACACACATTACCTCTTTTTTGGCAGCTCTGATCATAGTATGTGTTCTCCAGACTACAAAGGCATTAAACCAGTATTTCACTACAAAACCTGTAACTGAGGACAGTTTCCTAGCAAACCCATTAAAAGAGACAGTTTCCTAGCAATCCTATTGAAAGAAATGTTTTTCTCCATTCTGATCAAAAGGATGGAATCCATATGTCCACTGAAAATGTATGTATCTTTATGTACTTAAGGAAAATATATCTATGTATATTTGCTCATTTTATTTCCCTTTCATAATTTATTGTCAGAGGCTTAGGAACAGCAGAAGAAATAAAATACAAAATGCAGCTAAGGATCACAAAATATTTTACAGAGGTGGATCAGGATAATTTTATCCCCTTCTATAAATGAAGCTGTTGAAGCACAGAGAAGAAAAGCAGTGCGCTGAAGTCAGTGACTATCCATATCTCTTAATTCCTGCCACTAATTGCTGTCCATTAAATGTCATTCACAGACAGAGTGTTCAGGACTGAGTGGAAGAAGCATCCCTTGGCATTCTCCCTACTAGGCCAGATATGAGAACAAGTTATGTCTCCTGGGAGATTGCTTTCACTGGAAAAAGCCTCTCCAAGCTGGAAGGAACAGAAGAATGATTGGGATTTTCATCCAGAACAAGGTCAACAAATCTGACATTGTACCAGCCTTGGGTATAGTTTTGCTGGTCCTTGGAGCCCAGGACAAGTCCCAGTGTCCATCTACCAAGACCTCAGTACTGTAGTCAGATCCCCGAATAAGAAGAGACACAGTTTTGGCCAAGAGCTAGACAACTGACTGGCCTATGATCCAGAACCTTTTTTCAGGGAGACTTCGGTATGCTAATTCTTACCTTGCAGCTCCAATTCCAAACCAAAAGGCTGCGGACAATAATCATTCTCCTGTTAATGAGAAATAGTTTGCAATTTCCCCAGAATGAGCCCGGCAGGAGAGCCAGGTATTATTAGCACCACCTGGCAGGCTAACTTTATGTGCCTGCAAGTCCAAGAACAAGCAGTGATGCCAATACACTACCATTTTTCTAAAATGTGTGACTCTGCAACTCTAGTGAGCTCCCCTGCCTAGAGGGAAATAACTTTGGAGAAATAAGTGTTCTGGCAAACAGGGGAGCATGCCCCAATTCATCACATGCTAGCAGCTAAGGCAGTCCCTGATATCCAATCTGTTTATATCGTCTTCAGATACCCAAACTCACAGCATTACAGAATCACCTCTTCGCAGGGGATGTACAAATTACCCTCAAAGGGAGAAGTCTGACTTGATGATCAGGTCATGCAAAGGTTTTGAAGCACTGCTTTCACCTCATTCAGAAATCCAGATACAACAGCCTGCTCTCAAGGACATTGCTTGGCTTTGAGATATGCCCTGAAACACTACAGGAGGTCCAGAAATCAATGAGTAGCTTGAACCACATCATAAACACACTGTAGGCTTTTTTCACCTGTGACAGCTATATTGAGGATAATTTCATATTACTTAAGTGCTTCAGAACAATCATGTGTGAGAGGATGCAATAATGTGAGAATTGTTTATACAAAACCACAGAGCTGATTTCAGCATTGTAAGATACATATCAAGTTTTTCTCTCTGCTGATGAGTAACACTGCAAGCCAAGCAAAGCTGCAGTTCCTACAGCTATATTGTGTGTGTGTATGTCAAGAAAACAGTGCTGGTCGGAGTGATGGGTGGTTTCAAGAATGTGTAGCCATCTCCCGCTTGAACTGGGCAGGAGGCAATTTTGGGTCATTTAGAAGAGAGAAGGAAAATGGGACACAGTGAAGAGCAGAGCAAGACTATATCTTCCATTGGTGTTTCCACCTTTCAAGTTGAACAGGGATTTTCCCTCTCTTCCCATGTGTGGGGGACCCCGGGAACACAAAGTACAGCAGGCCACTTCAAGGGATGGCCCATGGAAAATTTCAGCCCCCTTGGAAAAGCCAGCAGGATCTGATTAACTGAGTGAGAAGGGTGGAAATGTGTGTGTCACCCGTGTTAACCTTGCTCTTGTATTTATATCTCCTACATTCACCTATCAGCAGGAAACCTCTTTTGCTACTGTACAAAAGAAATTTCACTCTTCTTTGTGGTTTGTATGACTTATAGCACAATGATCCTCCCTCAAAAAACGACAAAAACTCTCCTAAACTATATTGCTGTGTAAGATTCAAGGAACACTCATTGCAGGGTTATATATGTATGTGATACCTGATTGGAAGAGACACATATTTTTACATTTGTAGGATTTGTAAGGCAGAATTTGAGAAGGATCTGTTTGTATCAGTTGCTTCCAGACAGCATCCTAAACACACAGAGAGTAAAAGCTGAACAAGATTCCAGTAAGGCCTACAGCCCACTCAAGAAATGGGTTTGCAAAGGATATAATTTCAAATTTTACTTTTAAAATCCTATTAATTTCTTTTTCATAAAGAAATTTTTTCCCACTCTTAGCTCTAGGTCACAGGTTTTGTTTGAAAATTTGAAATTAAAGAGAGAGTAGCTAGATGAGGTGGTGAAATTCATTGAATCACTCATTCAAAATGTTTCTGTGGTGAAAAGCTGCATCCCACCGCTCCTCAATCCAGCATTGCACACTAACCTGACAAGTGTATGGTGCACACAGCAGTCCCCTATTGCTCAATTTCATTTCCTTACGGTGTCTGGTTAGCAAGCAACAGCCAGGAGATGCCAACCCCCCTAACTCACTGCAAGCAGCAAAGCAAATTCTCCTCCCTTTATGTCTTGTTTTAAAGGTGAACTCCTTCAACTCCAATCAAACTAACTGTTCACAAGACACTTTGATCCCCAGCATGCACTCCCAACACATGCTGAATAATGCCAGATTTTGCTCCCATAAACAAATCCCAACAAATGCCACAGTAGTGTCTCCAGTCTTGTCTGACAGTAGTCAGCCCAGACAGGATCTGAGAGAGTCATTTCACTTCACACGCAGCTCTCAGTGAATGCCACCATCTGCTTTTAGGTGGTTAAACAACCTCTTCATTGGGTCTGAAAATATCCATCAAATCCTGCAGCTTCTGACATGGGATAATTTCAGCTTTCTGCTACACCAGCCTTGGCCAACTGTGATAGACTTGCTCTAGACTTACATGAGTGGGAAAGGGAAGAAGTCTGATCTGTGGTGGTTTCCTTGAGAAGGGCTCAGGGCCAATGATCCCTCTGCTCTCTTGGCCCTGCGCACACACCTTCATCCCCTAAATTGCACTGACACTGTTAGGGAGCACATGGTGACCTCGTATGTTCACTTTTCCCAAGTCTGCAAAAAAAATGCAAAGAGCAAGGTGGGGCAGGGAATATTTCTAACCTACATCAGCTTTGTCTCCCCATTTTGGCCTATAGCCTGAAAGCTCCATCCAGCCCATGGAGAAGCTGATACAGAGCAGCAAAGACATCCAAACACTCTTTATGGGCTCCATAGTAAATAATTTGCCTTCACTCTCCCAAGAGTCCTACGAAGACCCAGCTTTAATCAGCTCCTTGGACTCCTTCCTATCACACTGCTGAGGAGGTCAGTGCTGGGGAGCAGCCTTTTCTTCTGCTGGATCAGGAATGCTGTATGGTGAAGTGGCTGTCATAGCAGCCTTGTTAAACCACTCCCTGGACATGCCACTCCAACAGCATCCCACAGAGATCTGAGTGTTTCACCACTCCTGAGCCAGCGTCTGCATGAGCACTGATGTAAATATACTTATTAGTTAATTGATCTTCATTAATTCCTGGTATATCCAAAAATACAATACTCATGACAATTGGTTATCATATACAAGAGCAAGAGATGATACAGACATAGTAACTCTGACATCATTCTCCAGTATTGCTAAAGAGTGAATTATGAAAAATATGCCTGGGCATTAACATTCTCCAGATGAAGAAATCACATAATGTGTCCAAAAGCAGATTACTGCAGCAATCTTCAGACTTTTCAGATCAGATTGGTGCTCGAAATATGCTTATTTTTTAACTTTTTGCTGCAGACAGGTGACAATAATTGCCTGATCATAGTTACAACCCAGATGTGGTTGCTTACGGTACTTTTCAGCAGATGCAAGGGATAGTTAGAGGCATCAGCTTTACCCCAGCAGAGCTGTAGAAATTAGGACTGGCTTTTTTGCAGGAATTTAGAGGGTATAAATATCCACAGGCAACAGGTATTTATTTCTATGCCTGCAGGTAAAAACAAGTGGTAATAATAATTGCAAAGCAATACATTTCTAATTGCAATAGATCATACTCTTCAAGGCTAGACTTCAAGATTAGTTTCCGAGTCCTGAAGCATACTAAACAGTTCTTCTAGCAAGATACAGTATGCTTTCAGCAACATAAAAGAAGGAAGTATACAATACCTGGTTAAAAACACACACACAGGAAAATAAGTTTAACACTTCCACGTACCAGCTACAGAAGCTTGCTCAGATAAAATCCATATGAAGAAAAAGATGTTATTTGTTTAAAGTGTTGCTGACTGTATGGCATTGCCCACTGTGCCTCCATTTCATCACCAGACACGGGGCAGAATTGGCCTTCTGACACAATGGTGCACAGAGAAACAGCCACGGCACAGGTGCTGCCCTGCTCAGTCACCACACAGACTTTGCTGACAGCTGTACAAGGGCCGGAGCACACTGCCAGCAGCAGCTCAGATCAGAGTGAAAGTGCTCACTCACTAAGCCCAGGGCCACTTGTACTCTCCATGGACCATTCCCCAAAAAAATCCATACACCTGGAGGATAATGGTTAACTTGTACAATCTGCTTTTGTGTTTTTGTACAGGTTATGAAATAAGCAGTCCTTTTTTGAAAACCCCAGGAGAAAGACTCCTTAAGAATCTATTTATTTATTCAGTTTTATCCTACAACTATGCTTCTTATATATCTTACTATGATTTTCACCAAGGCTATCATTTGAGGTTTTAATTTAAGTAATTCTCAGATCTAAAAACCAAAATCCTCCTTCTCTTGTATTTACATCCTCTCAATTTGTCCCTCATACTTATGGCTTATTAAGCCAGCTTAGCTGAAATATTTTTGTCCACTTTTCGGTTTTTTCTGCACTCCTTCAACTCTTTTCTGAAGAACCCATTGTCTAGAAAAGTGGGATCTTGTAGCAACAATTAACTATGAGAAAACCATGACTCAAACCCAGAACACTTTATTTTGAAGCACAGGCCTAGTACCACATTACCCACTTGCGTTCCATAACATCAGACTCTGCCTCGCATGGTGGGAAAGTCCTGAGATACGGGGAATTTTTCAAGAGAATGAATGGTGAATCACAGCAACCTTAGGCAGAGCCAGGACACAGCTTAGCTGACAGGAGAAAATAAACCTCAACTGACCTGCAACTCCCAGGAAGCAGTGCCAGATTTGACTCAAGGGAGAAAGGAGAAAGGAGACAAAGACAGTAATAGAGACTCAAGTGTGTTTGCTGCCCTACCGGCTTCTGCCTTCCCCCTCTCCTGGCCTTGCCCCGAAGCCTTGTGTTCCACCCTCATGCTGACAGCTCACGCTCTCTTGTTGCTGTACACTGCTGCAGCCTCTTGCTGGAACCTCTGGCTCTAACGGCAAGTTGAACTCAATGCAACAGCTCTGCGAAAGGGTTTGTGTCAAGGTCTGTATGTCCTACACACCTTCCCACCTTGGATGCCTCTGACAGGAGGCCAATCCCCATCGCAGGACTCAAGGCAAAGGGCATGTTCCTGCTTGGGGGAGCCAGCAAGACTAAGCCATCCTGGTCCCATACAACTATGTGAAAAGGGCAGAGCTTCTCCACCAAAAATGTTGCTATATTTAAGCATACACTTCTTAGAGGAAACACCATTTTCTATGGAAAGTACACACCTGTTGCAAGTAATAAAGGGGTACTTCAGCAAAAATCTATTTTTCTATAACATGGCAAATTTTCTTTCAGACCTACCCAGATATTATTGACAGCTTTCTGACTAGGCTTTCAACTAATTCCTTCAGGCTGTAGCTGCAATGATTCTGTTTACCCTGTGGAGTCAGAGCATCAGTGCACCATCACATCAACTCTATCACCCTTCTCTGGACCTGGCCCAGATGTGTCCTCTGGCCAATGTGCATGTAAGGCTTCTCTGCAGCTTCCAGACATCCCAGGTAAACTATAATGGGGAAAAAAAGTGCTCTTCCACTTACTGGTGATATCCAAAGAGATGAAGGGGGAAAAATTGGAGGAAAAGGGGATACCAAAACCTTCAGCATGTTGTGTTGGCCCTAGGCAAATAAGAGCCTCCCTTTTGATACCATCTCCCACAGTTCCCTTCTGGACAAAATGTCCAGCACACAGATGGATAAACACATCATGCAATGGCTGTGCAACTGGCTCACCGATCAGGCACAGATGGCTGTAGTGAATGGGATGACATCAGATTAGTGACTCGTCACCAGTGGGGCTCCACAGGGCTCCACCCTCAGCCCTGTGCTCTTCAGCATCTTCATAAATGACTTGGACACAGGACTGGAAGGGATACTGAGCAAATTCGCACATGATACAAAACTGGGAGGAGCTGCTGAGTCCCTCACAGGCAGGGAGGCCCTGCAGGGAAACCTCGGCAAATTGGAGGGCTGAGCAATCACCAGCCAAGTGAAGGTTAACGAGGCAAAATGATGGATGCTGCACCTGGGATGGGGCAACCCTGGCTGTGGGTACAGACTGGGGAATGAGAGGCTGGAGAGCAGTGCCATGGAAAGGGCCCTGGGGGTCCAGCTGGGTGGCAAGTTGAACATGAGCCAGCAGTGCTCTGGCAGCCAGGAGGGACATCCCTGTCCTGGGGACATCAGGCACAGCATCGCCAGCCGGGCAAGGGAGGGGATTGTCCTGCTCTGCTCTGCACTGGGGCAGCCTCACCTCGAGTGCTCTGGGCAGTTTTGGGTCCCACAATATAAGAAAGACATTAAGGTCTAAGAGAGTATCCAAAGGAGGGCCATGAGGATAATGAAGGGTCTTGAGGGGTAGCCATGTGAGGAACAGCTGAGGTCACTTGGTCTGTTCAGCCTGGAGGAGACTCAGGGGAGACCTCATCACAGTCTACGACTTCCTCATGAGACGAAGAGAAGGGGTGGGCACTGATGTCTGTGGTGCCCAGTGACAGGACCAGTAGGAATGTCCTGAAGCTGTGTCAGGGGAGGTTTAGTTTGGATATTAGAAAAAGGTTCTTCACCCAGAGGGTGGTTGGGCACTGGAACAGGCTCCCCATGGAAGTGGTGACAGCATCAAGCCTAGTAGGGTTCAAGAAGCATTTGGACAATGCTCTCAGGCACATGCTGTGACTCTTGGGGATGGTTGTGTTCAGGGCCAGGAGTTGGGCTCTATGTTCTTTGTGGGTCCCTTCTAACACAGCATATTTTGTGATTCTCTCAGGGCACCTCCACAAGTGGCAGCAGATCCCAGCATGGGCAGCATCCATCATCACCATGGGGAAGGCATGCACTCCCTCCTGCTTCTGCTCCACGTCTTCTTGGGCAGTGGGCATTACTTTTTTCTCACTCACCATGGCAATTTTCAGATATTAAATTATACTCAGAAGGGCCTGTAAAATACAAGCGAAGCCAAATAAGAAACAGCTCAGAAATTTATCTTAAAAAAAGAAAGGAAACAAACAAACTACTATAAAGGCTATGGAATTAAAACAATGTCTTTTCCCAGTTTCATGCTGAGCTCTAGGTGCATGCAACATTTCATGCAAATCAGATGTAATTTACTGTGTGATTTGTTTCTTCAATAAAAAAACTGAGAATATGGAGAACAATAATTTTCCTACATTTTAGCTACACATTTCTCCATAAATAGCATAACTATTATAATGACTTCTCACATGAGCTTGTAGAGTGATTGCCTCTGTGTGAAACACAGGCAGATCATTTTTGTATTGTGCTCAGGATGCCTCGGAGTTCAGTCATAAGGGTATGTGTGTATGTGCACAAATACACAAGCACATTTGTGTTACCAGAGACAGCACTATAAACAAGTGTATGTTTAGCATGTGATGTATGATATACAATCTGTGTCCGTGTTTGTGTGCTGTGTGTATCAAACATTTTGTTCCCATTGCTCCTCTCGTCCAGAACCACCATATTGCCTCACAGGGCTACGGCTACCTCGGGCTTCCCAAAAGTAAAGACTTTTTCACTGCAAATGAGAGATATTTCATCAGTTGCTATGTGGGCACACAGGAGTTGTCAGATACAGAATTCATCTGTAATTAGCAATATGTGGCGAGTAAATAAAATGGTGTCAATACAACATGCAGGGCTGTTGCTAACCAAAGTCATTGCAAGGCAAAATTCATTCCCCATTCCTCCTAATACCTCACAACATGAGAGGCAACAAAATGGTCAGCTTGATGAGTCCTTCAGTTGAAAAAGGCCTGATTATCAGTTATTCCTTGAGGTATAAAAGAGGTATAGCAGTCACTTCCAAGAGGAAAAGCAAAGCATTAATTTTTTTTTTTCTAAAAAGCATTTTACTCAAATTACTGGTTTTTATTAAAAAAAAATAAACTAGGAAAAGTTAAATTGGGGCTTGGGGTAAGGCATTTTTGGGGAGAAGCACTTGTGTGAATATTTCCTAGAAGAAACTTTACCTACAATGTTAGAAAAACACAGAACAAAGAAAAGAAAAAAGCAGAACAAGATGCAAGGTTCTGGAATGCACAAGTTGCTTATTCCATCTCTAAAATGGACCAGTAAGTTTAGAGACACACACATATATACACAGTGTGTATGAGTGACAATGAATTTTTATAACAAGCCTACGTGGAATATAAAAGTGATAAAAATATGTGGATAAATTGCAGTAAACTTCTGATATTATTATATATTTAAGTATTTTTATTACAAATACTTCTGTGGTGCTTACTTAGAGAACCCAGGTTGCGTGTAAGGTTTGGGAGGGGGAAGTTATTTTGGTAAAGTAGAGCAGTTATTTTCCCAGCTGAATAGTAATGGGAGAATAATAAATTCTTGATTGCATTTTCTTGCTTTTTTGACATTGTGTTTCAGATTTGTCATTTGTATATATTAATACATAATCAGCTTTGCAATAAATTCTGTTTGTGAAACCATTTCCTGATGGTCTTGATAGATTTGTACGTAGAAACAGAAAGGCAGGCATCAATAAGACAGGCTTATTCAAGATGTAAAAATGAAAAACTTAATCAAAAATACTGGGTTTATTTGTAAGTTTAGCAAAAAAAAAAAAAAAGGTATGAATTTCAAGTTAAACAAGGGACATGAAATATAAAATTCCCAACTAACATTTGCTCTGAACCCAGTATTTCAGTTTAATAAAAAAGAGAACATGCTCAGGCAATGAAGAAATATTGATAATGACATTTTCCATCTGGAAGAAGGAGGATAATGTCAAAGAGTCAATGTTGTGCCAGGTCTGCTAAAACCTGATGCATCCTACTCATAGGTATGAGGCACACAGAAACAGCGCTTGTGTCCTTTCAATGATGACCATGACTTTTCCACTCCTTCACTTGTCATAGTTCCAATAAGCAATGCAAGTTTTCCCCCTTGCCCAAGGATTTCCACTCTGGCTAAAATATTAATAATTTCAGATTTGCAGATATTTGGTCTTCTCCACATCCCCACAAAATCATATTTCTTGATTGGAATCTTGAGAAAATCCATCCAGATAAAGTTAAGGCTTCAAGCCAAGGCTTGAGAAAGAGATGTCTGCAGGAAGCCTAAATAAGTAGCTTCAAATAGATGTGTAACTTTTAGTTGACTGAAGTAAAACTGAATCTCATCCTAAATTCTCAGTCCCTGACCAGGAACAATCATGCAGCCCCTGGAGACCTACTAAGGTGCTATGAGGTCCTCAAAACCTGGTAACTTGGCATTTCCCCCCAGGAGCTCATGGCTTCACAGTTCTCATGGATGATAAACCTCTCTGCCACTCCCCTGCACCAAGCAGGTCAGCTTGGTGCTCCTCTGCTTTCTTATTCTCCCAAACTGTTTTGAGCTCAAAAGCAGGGCAGGGGATAACACTCTGGTTAGATTCTAGGGTGAATGCTCAGAGCATGAGCCATTTTCCCCTTTGCAGGATTGCTCTGCCAACCTACTTGGCGTGATACCACTCGGAGCAGGGCAAGCCTTTCACAGCCAGGGGCTGAGTCAGCTTTTCTATCATTCACACATTTTGCGAACAGATGAAGATTTTCTTCAATGTCTTTTCCATTTGAAATTTTTCACAAAATCATTTTATATATGCAGTGCCTGTGCAAAGATTTTGTTGCATGTGTTAAAAATTTGGAATTCCAGCTCTTGCAATGGCATACCCTGCACACTGCATTTTCTTCGCTTGATTGGAGCAGTATGACTGTGAATTGTATTATCCTTGACAAGGGCCAAGTCAGAATTTGCTTCCTGCCAATAACTGACAGTGTGAACTGAAAATTCACTACTTTGTTGGAACATTTATGCCAGAAAATTGGTTTTCAGGTGTATTGCTGGTTTTCAAACATTCCAGTAATGAGGAACATATTAAGCATCTAGACTGATTTATAGGAAACGAACCCAGAACAGGTGCTGCTACCTCAGTCCAGCCTTATTTGCAAACAGAATATGAATAGAAATGTTTTATACCAAACTTGAACATCATATGTGACAGCATACCTCAGTCCATCTCTCTCCACACAGATGGTTTTTCTTATGAAGTCATTTCTAGGTCTCAGGCTGAATGCTTTGTTTTCTGGAAAGAAAAAAAAATCAATTTGGGGGCTCCAATAGCTGGTAGACATTTTTATGATAGCTACAATGCAAATATGTATTCAGAAAGGTTTTTCAACACTACTGGAGTAGCAGTAAACAACTTCTTTACTGCCTGATAATGCAGAGATGCTTACTTTCATCCAAATAAATCTTGAAAAGGTTTCAGTACTCCTCTGAAATGAGAGGTTCAGGGACTGGGACAGGAAGACCTTGGAAGGGAATGATACTTTATTGATTTACTTAGGTAACTATTTTCTTGGCAGTACTTAGCATGGGTGCAAAACACCTATTATGTGCTGACTGTAATATTTTATAGCCTTCATTTAAAATGATGAAGTGGTTATTCCATGCTTGGTAGGACTTTGTATGTTTTGCAAGACACAAGCCTGCTTTCCAAAGTCTGCACAAGCCCTGTGAGCATTCAGCCACAGATTTTCTGCCATCTTTCAGAATGTCTTGTGTTTGAGGTTTTATCCCTACACACCTCAAAAAGCACCTTCTCCATTTGTTTGTCCACATGAAAAGATGTCTCCATTCCACTCACTACATCTACAATTAGCAGTAATAATACGTCCTCTATATTATATTTAGAACAAAACAAATTCCTCCATTTTCCTTCACACAGCTGATACAGGCTCCACTTATTCTCCTCACAAATCACAATAAATCACAAAATAAGGGATTTGGGAAGTGGCCTATTTAGAGCGGACATCAAAAAGCTCTCTTCACCTTCCTTTTTGTCAAGGTGCTGTCCAGGAGGAAAAACTAGCATGTGTCCAGGGAGGAAAAAAGTCTTGGAAATCACCAATTTCAATTCTGCAGGAGGTCTGTCAAAGCTTATTTAAATAATTAATTATTGTGCACCAAAAGCCAGAGTCACTGTCCCATGTGGACACCCTTCAGACAGGTATCCCTCTCTGTGCTGCTTCCCTGCCTCCCCAAGGCTGGAAAGGAACAGGGCCACCAAGGGAGCAAACCATTAACCTGTTGTAAAGTTACCATCCCAACTGGTCTTCGTGATAAGCTGAATCCAACCCCTGCAAGTCCTTTCCATTGGCACTAAAGGAGCATCACTTGATGGAACCATGCGTTGTCACCTCCTGGAACTCAGGGCAGTCTCAGATTGTGCCACAGGAGCAAGAGGAAACCAGGATGCATTTTCAATTTCCCACGATTTTGAAATCTTCCCCTGCCTGTACCAGAAGGATGCTGTTGTATAAGTAAAGTAAACAAATCCAAGGGACACAAAGATCCATCCCTGGAAAAAAGTGGCCCATCATCCCACCTCTGGGGTCTGTCTGAAGCCCAGGTTCAACATGCAAAGCTTAAAAGCATTCCTTATTGTCACCAGCTAAAGGAGTGAGACACTTAGGTGTTCATCAGCACAAGGACATCATCCTTTTCCCCTCACCACTGTCAAGAGGGGCACCCTGAAGCCATTGGCTGTTCCAGGTAAGGGCCCTTTGTCTGGACTTGACCAAACTTTTATGGTCAGTCAGGCCTGAGATGATTTTGCACTGTCTCTCTGTCTTTGACCAGCAATTCCACCATGAAGCTGAGAAAGCTTTTGAAGAAACCTGCTGCATCACCTCTAAAGAAGACTTTGAAGAGGTCATGGATTAGCTCACTGCTAGCTCTATGAGTGAATACATTTTTTATTTGCTTCCCCGAAAACAGAAAAAGGGGGAATAAATGAAGAAAGCAACATATGGATTAAACATTCAGCTGGAAAATAACATCAATGTTAAATTTGGCCCTCTGATTTGCTCTATAGCTACCCAAAGTCCACTTACAGTGAGATCAGGGAAAATACAAGACACCTAATAGCAGACCAGGTGAGATGTTACTCAGTAAGCATTGAACATTGCAAGTGTTACACGGAAAGATTAAATACTTGATTAACTGATTCTAGCAACCTGGCACACTGCAAAAGAAAAATTAACATATATCCTACAAACCCCAGCAATTACAGCATACTTAATCCAGATTTTTTTTAATAATATAACTGTAAAAAATAATTCGAGAGTGGAATCATTATCAATAAGATGACAGAATTATTAGCAAGCCAGCAAAAAGAGAATTAGTTGGTAGATACCATCATTACACACTCAGATGCTAGTAGCAGCTTTTTTGAAATTACAGCTGATGGCACAAGGCTGAAGCTGGTGCTTGGGGTAAATGTAAGTACTAATGCACAGGGAAGTTTTCCTACAGACTCCCTCGATGCTTCTGTTAAACCATGACAGTCTGCCTGCCAGAAGTGCCCAGCTTTGGGCCACAGGGAGCTGCCCAGTGAGGCTGCCCCAACTCAGCCAGCTGCCCAGCCTTGCTCCCTGGGAACCAGAAGCGCCCACATGGATGTGTTTTGTGGCACTGCACAGGTAACTGACAGATCTGCTTTTTTTGTACAAAGCACAGATTTGGGGCTTTTATGTCCCCTGAACCCACTCAGGTATGTGAAGCATCTAAAACCCTTCCCTCCGGCTCGTCTGTGAGAGGTGACAGAGAGACAAAACCCTGCAATTCCCTGGGGTGACGGGACTCAGCATGACACCTCCAGACCTGGAAGTCATCTATTCCTCCTGCAGGGATTATCTGCCCTCGTGTAGTTAATGAGTTAATACTAACCATATGGTTGATTACAGCAATTATTGCAAACACAATGTCTAATGAAGGCAAAAGTATGGTAAAATAATTAGACTTAATTATGACATTCACATTTGAAATTATGTGTCACTTACCCTGCATGAAAGATGAAAAATTCCTCCTTAAATGGAGAAAATGTAAGCATGTAAGCTTCCTCTGCATTCCCCAAAGCCAGAATTCCTGCAGTATTGGAGGAAACAGGGAGATGTGTTTATGAAGCCCCAAAAGTTGAGACTACATAAGGCACCCAGGCTTTTTTTTGGCCCATCCACAACGTTTTATTTTTGTGGGCAACTTTCCTTCCTCACCCAGTGCTCTCACAACTGGGCTGGAAGCTTCAGACGGGTCAGAAAGGCAATAAGGATCCTGGAAAAATTTCCAAGATCCTCCAGTCCCCATGTTATTTCACACATTTGAACATAGTTCCTCACACCAGCATAGCTTGGGACATTCTTGTAGGTCTTCCTTCTAATGGCAAGCATGACCCGAAATTTCCAAGGGCAGTCCCATCTTCCACTACTTGAAGAGCTTTTCCTTCTCCTTTGCTTCCCTAAGTGGTAGCCTGTGGCCCAAGTAAATTTTAATTTACAAATAGTAGTCTCATTTTGGAAGTTTGTAACACATACTTGCACATAAAATATTGGCTGCAGTGGGAGAGGGGAGAGGGGAAATTTGGGTTGGTGCATTTGTCACAGTGCTCAAAACTCCAGCTGTATTGATTTGCTCAATTCATTTCACTGTGCTATTTTCATTAGCTAATCCTGGGAAGTTCGCTGCCCTGTATCTATTAAGTACACACTCACACACACTCACACACACACATTCAGAGTGGGGGAGGACAGATTTCATTAAAAAGCACCACAGATGGGAAGTATCCAAGTCACTTCCAATACATTATATTAGCTCAACTGAAGGTTTTCCTTAGAGTTCACAGAGTTCATGGTTAAAGCTTTTCTTTTGATGGCCTGAGTCATGCACTCCAGTATATGCTTCATGATCACTGCCTGCTAGCTGGGAAGTATTTATGCTATGTGGCTTAAACTTCAGCATGAAAATTATTTTGACAAAATACACAGTAAGAGCACTCGGTCTGCTTTACTTCATGTCAATATGAAAGTGCTTTTCATGTGGCCTCTTACTTTACTCACTGTAACAGCTCAATGGGAACCTGCAAGGTTAATCAAGAACCTGTGTATGAATGGATGCTCTTCACATAACCTGAAGCCATTTTTTCCCCGTTAAGTCACCAATCGTAATTTACGAATGGCTGCTGGAGTGTTTTGTCATCCCTGGGAACATGTGCAGGCACATGGCACATTTTAGGGATGAAAATAATCTAATTTGAAACCAAAATTGCTTAGTACATACCTAGCAGGCTCTGGAGCCCATTTCTGCGGTGCTTACCCACTACTCTCCCCTACCACAACCAGCACTGACAGCTGGCAAAGCACCTGGTCTGCTCCAACACCAGCAGCAGGACTGAATGGTGGGCAACCATGTCCAGCCCACCCACAGCCTCTCTGGCCAGCAGCAGTTTGTCCCCCCTGTGTCCTGCCCCTGCTCTGGTCCTCTCCTTGCCTGAGCCCAGCCAGGGAAGCGCAGCCACAGCACCTTCCCGGGGCTCTTGGTGTGCCTCAGGCCTGGTAACTCTCGTTGGGGAAAATAGCAGGCAGGATTGGAAACTACAGCAATATGCATACACAAATGGGAGCCATCCTCCACTGCAAAGCAAATTCCAGGCAGCAGTCGGTGCTACCAGTGAATCATGCAATGACAGGGTCCAGAGAAATACTTGCCAGTTGTTCCGTGTAACAAACCACCCCCCTTGGAAACTCCCTCAGCTGAGCAAATCATTAATTCAAGAAAGGTGCAAAGACGAACCACGGTATTTTCAAGTGCTGCTCAGGCACCTGAAGTACAGGAAGAGTCTGCATATAGGATCTGTGTTACTACAGATGGGGTCAGTGCATGTAATTATCACTGTAAAGTGGCAATATTTTCCAGCAACTCACAGGTAAGAGTTTTCAGCACTTTGGGTTTTTCTGGGTTTTGTTTTGCTTTATGTTTACACCATATAGAGAAAAAATAAGGTACAGTCAACTCATAATACTCACTGAGAAATGCAGACGTTTTATTCATTCATAGTATTTGGAAAGATTCTTCATTCTTGCAAAATCCGCAAGAGTCACATTCACCTAGAGTAGTTTTCACACCATTCACAGTTATCTGAGGTTGGAGCCTTGGAAAATTGCTACAGGGCAGGGAAGGAATGAAGATGCATAGGCTCCCTAACAGCCAAGATTCTGAATTACATCACTGTTCCATAAATATATTCATTTTATTCATGTTCATTCCTGAAAGAATTTACTGCACCAAGGATGTCATCTTGACTATGTATCTTAGAATTGATCATTTCCCCAATTAAGCTGTTCAGGCCTCAGACTTAAAGAGCTGTCACAGCTGCTGGAAGATGATTTATCTTCTGATGACGGGCAGAGCTCCTGACCAAAAATTATTAATGACAGAGCTTCTTTTTTTGAAATAACCTTAACCCAAGCATATATCTTCTTAGTCACATTAATATCTGAACACATACCCCCAATACTTAGCCAGGTATTAAATGGATGTAAAATCCTAAACCTTAGTCTTTTAATACAGAGCCTTTCAAATGAAGAATAAGAGATTAATCCAGCCCTATTCTGTGCCAGGCTCTACAGCAACTGCTGCTGTTTGCTGGGAAATGCAGGCTCTGAACGGTGCTTTGTTTTACATCACTCTGCTAACTTCCATAACAGAATTTGCCCAGGCTGGTCTGGGAAAGGATTCCCCCCAACAGAAGAAGCCACAAAGATGAAACATGACACATGTTTGTTGACCAGTTCAGGTCAATAATTTTGTGTAAGTCTCGTCTAGGTTTTAATACCACTCCCACTGAAGTTACTGAAGATTTCTGCCATTGGCATTCAAAAGGCAAGGAACAGGCCCTTCATCAGCATGGGTTTGTGACCCACAGCAGCTGGGGCCCATTGGGCTGCCCTGGACAAGAGGACTTTATTACATTTAATAGCTTAGCAAATTTTAACATAAAATAAATTGAAGGGACATTGCTTATGAGGGGTTTTGCATACACAATATGGCTCAGATCTGTACAAAGGCTTGAACAGCAGGGTCCTGATATAGCTGAGTTCTCCTGTACCATGAAAGCATAAAAGGATATAGGCACAAACTCAGCCCAAATTTTCTCTAATTTTAATAGCCATAAAATCTTTTGCACCTCAAAGACCCCCCTCACAAATGCCAGTGAGCACAAAATAATTCACACATTCAGCTGAGCAGTTCTACCATATTCCAGATATATGTCAAAACTTCCATTTAAACTTTTGTTTTAATTAGTTCAAGAATTCATCCAAATGTTTAAAAGTTTTAAACAGCTACATGTCTTTCTTATTATTCAGTTCTCTTATTATTCATTTTCAAAAGGCCCTCTGACACCTATCAAATCTGATAGACGGAGCAGTGATTTCTCTGAGGCGAGTGTAAATCTTATACCACTTCCCACATGATATTACGTTCCACATGTCTGATGGCTCTGGAAACAAGTAATCAAATTAATAGGACTATTTAACTTTCATTCATATCTTAGCTGCCACCATAAATTTTCAACCATCAGAAGGCAGTAAAATGTTAGTTTTGCTTTATTTGGAGAAGATATTCATTTTCACAATTTCTGCCTTATTAAACCCAGCAGCTCATTTCGGAGGTAAGACAGTATGATTCACACTGACAGCAATTTCAATAACCACTCCAAGCCTTTGCTATTTACATTTGGTTTTTTGAACAGGTCATATTCCCAGCATTAAAAGTTTATGATGATTTAATAGCAAGACTTTAAATATAATCTACCTTGGTCTGAAAACTTCAGTAGTTAAAAATATACAGTGGGAACCAAATGCAGCAACACAATTCCTCAGCTGACCCACTGAGCTCCTCTATGGCAATATTCATTCCTGGGAACATACCAGAAGTGTCCTCTGCTTACCATGCTGACTTCTCACAGCCTACTGCAGCAGCTCCAATATGTCATTATTCTTCTGCAAAATACACAGTAGTCTCAGCCCAGGATATATAAGGGATTGTGTCACTTTTCAGGAACAAGTTTCGCTGTCTTCTGCTCAGCTGTGGCTCAATGGAAATAGCACAGAGAGCTGCTGGTCCAGAGCCAAGGAACTGAGGGCATGATGAGGGCAATGCAAAAGTCATCAACTATACAAATGTGTGAGTTTTTACTACTCAGACAAGGTGTAGTAATAACCTGCTTGTGTGCTCTGAGCACATCTCAATTGCAGACTGAAACTTTTTAATTTAAATCACCATGAATCATACCACTTTTTCCCTACTGCCCATTCCTTGGGAAGGGTAGGTTTTCAACCAACCCATTGCCAGTACTAGCTCTTTGTACATTTCAGTACAATAATATTAAGCATTTTCCCCTTCTTTCCCCTTCATTGGGGGATGTGCACACACACACAAACCCTTCACTTAAGAGGAAGTGCAGAAGAAAGTGTGTGAGAGTTGATATCAACATTGCTTTTCACATCTGAGTGGACAGCAACTGAAGAGCACAGTGGGTCTGTGTGACACACACACCAGCATGAACAAAACAGCACCTATTTAAGCAAATATCTTGAAACTTTTAAAGCTGGTTTTAGTTTTAGTGAGAACACTGCAGAGAGACTAAATAGATCAAAACTCACCACAGAGTTGAAAACTGCTTGAGCTGTTCTGCATTCTGTTGTAATAAACTGTTTGCAAAAAAGATTATCAGTCTTGTGACATGATAGTTTGGCATTTGCAACTTAAAATTACATTGGACATTTTGCAGCTTTATGATATTGCAAATTCAAGCTTTGTTGGCTAACCATTATCATCTCACTTCTTTCAGAATTACTGCTTCCCAGGCTTCTTCTTACTCTTGGAGATACGTGTTTCAGATTATTTTCCCTCAGATTTATTATCCTGCAGTTTTCCGGGATGAACCTGAGTTTCTATAAAAACACCCGCTTACCTTTATAATCTCTTTAGGTCTCTTTTTATAATCTCATTTTCTCTCTAGCCCTCCTAATTCAATATCATCTGAATTTTGTAATCATGTTCTTCTCACTTTTTTCTTTTAGATCATTAATGATGGTATTTAATACAACCTCTCTTACACCACTCCTAAAGTACTGCATGATGATTATAATACCCAGCTTTTAAAAAGCACAAACTATCCATAATTCAAAAAGCATTTCATATGTCGGGAAATTGCTGTTAGGCCATATTACAACCAAAGATGCAAACCATGCAGGCGCTCACAAAAGCTGTTTTCCTTTTCCTGTGTTTAATCTACAGGCAAAGAACAGAGAGATATAAACTCCTCTTTGGAGTGGCTAAATGAACTTTCTACTTTGAACACCTTTAGGGGACCCCAATACCTCGATGATACAAGTAGTAAGATTATATTCCCAACAGCTTTCTTTAAATTTTTTTTTTTAAATAAATAAATAAATAAATAAACATTAAAAAAAAAAAAAAAGGGAAAAGCGATGAGATCCAAAAACCCAACAATCACTACTACTTTCTGTTACTATTTCACAGTTTGGCCATAGACTTTAGATTATCATTGCCCAGTGGTTGGACTATTGACGGTCCAGTGTTAGGGGCAGTCTAATGAGCAGCAGTGATGTATTACAGATATTTTTCAAAGGTGGAAAGAGGTTTGTCTCACTTTCTTTGTCCAAATTTCTGTCTGAAGAATTAGATTCTGAATGCTGAAAGTGTCAGAGGCTTTGTTTGGGCAGGATGTTAACTTCTTGCTATAAAATTACAATGCAATTTTTTTGCACCGTTATGCAGCTACCATTATCCACACAAAATCTCTATGTTGTTGATCTATGAAATAAATAATTACCTCATGTGGGAGTGAGTCAGCCCTGTGCTGCCTCCGCCCCCTGAGCGGACGCTTTGTTGCCACCCTCATTGACTCCACCCCGGGATTGCGGAAGGTGTGCCCAGGACCCTGGCTCCTCCCATCCTTCTAGATCCTTCTCTACCGTTACATGTATCATTGGTTGATTTGAATTGTACCCCTCCCTCCTGCGTTCGGATTGGTTTATGTATGCTCGCACCGCCCTCTCCCTCTTCCCTCATTGGTTGTCCCTTTCCCTATATAACCGGCTGCCTCCAGGCACTCGGTGCCATTTTGCCAAGCCATTCTGCCAGGCTGTTTGGCCTCACCACCTGCTTGGCGGTGGCCCTCCTTCCCCGCTCTCCCTCCTGATCACCATGACCCCTCTACCTCAATAAAGGAGAGCTCAGGGAGGAGCATTTCCCCCCACCACCCTTTACCTCATCGGCCTCCTCTTTATTTTTCGACTACAACAACCTCATACTTCTATCACCATATTTATAGAGATGGTGCCCATACTACTGATAGAAAGATCATAGGATGGTTTTGCCATTTACTTCACTTAACATAACCCATGCCTATAGCCCTCTTGTGAGGAAGTTACTCTGATATCCCAAGCCTACAAGAAGTAGCAAACGTGCAGGAACTCCTGTGCATTTAGCAGAACACCCTGCACAAACACATTAAGAGTAGATGAAGGAGTTTTTGTTCCCTGCTATGTTTTAATTAGGTAAAAATCTGCAGGGAACAAACTTGAGCAGAAACCTCTCACGGCAGAACTGTGGCTAGAGCACAGGCACCATACACCTCTTTCATCTTATAAAAACCTAGACAAGCAGTTCGCACTTGCAAGAGTGCAACATGGGACCAGAGGATTAGCCGTCACAATTCTAACGCAATTCTCTGATAATGGTAACTGTGTTCCACTGTTAGAAGTGATAGACTTACATAATTAGCTGCAAGTGCTATTTCTGTGTGTGTAAAATCTTTTAATTATTTCCTTTTTAATTATTTTAAATTACCTAATAACTCTTTGGCAGAGAGGGATGTATGGGAGGGAGGTAGTGCAAAGCCCGCCATCATTATGAAAGCTTTTCAAGAGCTCCATTATGTGCTGTGAGCATCTGACTCTTTGTAGCATGAGTCACCCACAAAGTCTTGAGCCATCAAGTAATTAAGGTTCTTTAATACAGAGTGGGAGGGGAGGAAGTAATACCATTTGTCGTTATGATCAGTCACATTCCTACAAGTATATATCATAACTGTTTTATAAATGGACTATTAGCAAATCAGATTACAGCACTAATTATTTCTCCCAGCATTTCCTTTGCCCATGTGCTGTGGACTCATCCGCTCCCCAGTTATTACTACTCTTCCATCTGCTTTTTTTACCCTCTTTGCTATCTCACACACATCCACAATCACTTATGTAAACTCACCCAGGACAGGAAGAACCCGACAATAACTGTTATTAGCACTTCAAAGGAAAAAATATTGCTGGTTCTCACTGGAAACCTTTCTGAATGGATAGCTGCATGGCAACCTCGGTGCAACGTGATGGTCGTAACCCAGTTCGGAGCAGAACTGTGAAAGAGGAATTCACAACACAAAGCCATCTCGACGCTGGCGAGCAATCTCAGAAGAAAAGACAAGAATTGGCAGGCCTGAAAAGAAAACCACCTTTCTCACCTTTACTGGAAAAAAACAGGGCTGTTAGGTAAGACGTGTTAGATAACTTTTTTTTTTCTCCTTTTTAATGAAGACTAAGCCCAAGAGAGCTAGATTATTCCTGGAAAAAATCAAGGACAGGACGAAGTTAAAAAAGAGCTGATGAAAGGAGTAAAGTGGAGGGGTAGGAATTAAAACTAAAGGAAAACATAGGTGGAATCATAGGTCATATTTGCTACATACACTCAGTGAAATCTGCTATAATTTTCACGCGCTCCCACAGGATTTAGCAGCCCCAAGGAAGTGTAATCATTGTGCCAGCTCTAAGTTTTCACAAAAAGAACAGAGATTTAGATGTTTCTGTTTTGCCTTTTTGCCTGCCCTACAAAATTCATTACAATTATCAAGTCAAAGCTGAAATGTTACACAATATGAAAAGCAAGGCAAAGCCGCTCCCCTTCCCAGTAGGATAAAACACAATTCCTGCCACAGATTTACTAGAGAAAAGGGAAGATTTCAGGGTAAAAAATAACGGCTTGTGAGACCACAGTTCTTCTGTCAATTCTCCAAACTTGCTTTTTCCATTTCCAGAAGAAAAAACAGTCTTGAGTGCAGTCTTTGCACAAATTCCTTTGCCAGCTCATAAGGTGGGATTAACACTACTCAGAATTTGAGTACTAAAGTTTGTTGGGGATGGATAAAGAGTGCTGAAAATGCCGAGTTTAGGCTCAGTGATAATGAAGAATTTGCAATGGACTTCTGCTTAATATCTGCTTAATCTCTCACATAATCAGGGTGGGCACTACCAATTCCTTTGTTGAAGCTGTTCCCTGACCAACACAACTCCTCTTCCCATCACTACCAACACATTGCTAGTGCTGTATCTGCTCTCCAACATATTGTCCTCAGCTCAACTACATTTTATGTACATCAAGGCAAAAATGCAGCTTTCCACCCTGTGCTGGTTTGGGCTAGTGTAGACTTATTTTTCGTCACAGTACTTAGCATGGGATTGTGTTTTGCATTTGCACTGAGCACAGAGCTGATAATACAGAGATGTTTTTGTTATTGCCAAGCAGGGCTTGCACAGAGCCAAGGCCTTTTCTGCTTTTCTTACAGACATGTTGGCAAGGGGGCTGGAGGTGCATGGGAGGTTGGGAGAAGACAGAGTCTGCACAGCTGACACCAACCAACCAAAGGGATATTCCATATCACATCATGCTCAGTATATAAAGCAAGGGGAAAAAAGGAGAAAGGGGGGGACATCTGGAGTTGTGACACTTATCTTCCAAATAACCATTGCACGTGATGGAGCCCTGCTTTCCTGGAGCTGACTGAACCTTGTTTTGCTTTGCTTCCATGCACAGCTTTTGCTTTACCTATTAAACTGCCTTTATCTCAAGCCACAAGTTTTCTGGCTTTTAGTCTTTCCATTCTCTTCCCAATTCCTCCGGTGGGGGAGTGAGCAAGTGGCTGGCATTTGTCTGCTGGCTGGGGTCAAGCCATGGCACACCCTTGACCAGAGCTACCACCTATATTTCAAGGAATGGTGATACATCATCAACAAAAAAAGAGGCACCAAAGGGGAAACATGCACCCACATCCAGAAGGACTATTAGTATGGCTCTATCTCCAGGATGGACAAAGTCATCTCATGTGTAGCTTCACCACCTGCACTGCAGGTGAGGGGAATGAAAGCCTGGCACAGTCTGGTGCACCAACCCCAGCCACAAGGGAATACCCATAGATTCCACCAAAATTCCTTAGCATGTGTTCCAGCAGCTTGCAGAGCTCTCTGTGAGGGGCACCCTGCAGGAGGGTGCATGCCGCCTGAATTTGCTTTCACAGATATTTTGCTCATGTTCTTGAGAAGAGGGTCCTGGGCCTGATGGATTCACAAGTATCAATATCCCACATTCACCTCCCCAGGAGAATTTGACTCAAAAGTCTATCTAATTACCTTTCTTTTTCTCCAATCCCAGTTAACCTGAAGATGATGGCTGAATTTCTGCTGGCCGAGAAGCATGGGTTCATCCAGAAATATTTCCCACAACACTGGCTCTATCCCTCACTAGGGATTGATTCTCTTTAAATATTGCTATGGTACTGTTTTAATCAGTAATTACAGACAAAGCAGAGTCATAAACTCTCCCTAAAGTGCGTCCCCCTCCCTGGTACTGAAACAATAGCATACGCCTATGGTTGGGCAAATGTCTCAACTCTACTCTCTCTAAGGTGCTACTTCACAACATTAAACCTATAAAACTCAATCATACTCTAGCCTGGGAGAAAAATTCAGTGAAAACTCTAGAGGAGTCAATTTATTTGGAAGTTAACCAGACATATTTCAATCTCGATTGGACATCTAGAGACACAACATAAATTTTTATATAGGTTATTTGATTCTCACACCTCATAAATTAAATAGAATGATCTCTGATATATCTAATGCCTGGTGGTAAAACTGTGGAAGGATGGATTTCTGGTACATTTGCTTCCAGTGCCCTGCAGTTAGGTCCTTCTGGGCATCAGTTAAGGTTAATGTGAAATGAGGGGCAGTGACAGGAGACAGTTTTAAGTCCTGACCAATTTGCAAAGGAAAGTCAGCTTGCTGGGGCCAGCCTACCAGACAGTCTGCATAGGACAAAGCTAACGGTGAGCTAGGTATTGTTGCCAGGCTCTGATCAAAATTGCTGCAAAACCATAGAAAGCTGAAGCATTTCTTGGCGAGTTGAAAGCAAACATTCCAGAAAAAAATTGTTTTCATAACACAGCTGGATGACTAATTTATTAGGTTCATTTATCCCATCCAAAGTCACTCACAGCTTTCCATGTATTTGCCATTTGAGTGAGCCAATAATGAAGTTTGATTTAAGCTGCAACTAGTATGAAAATCCAATTAAATTGTACCTTGCAAATGTCTCAATTGAATATGGAGGAGGGTAAACACCTCCCATGGTGTGTTCTTGTGTCTCTGACTGAGCAATGCAGAGATGAAGTAACGCACCATGTCACAATTCAGAACTTGACCCACACTATCTAACTGCCTGATTCATCCAGCCAGGAAGAGAAATAATTCCTCTTATGGACTTGTGGTCCATAAGGAGACGCAGCCTGCATGTGTAGCACTAAGTGTGCAAATACACTATTTGTGTCTCCAAATGTACAGGCAAAGATTGCTCTCCATAAGATTCAAGATAAAGCACTGCTTTTTTGTAACTCCCCAAGTAAAACTCAAATGATCCCAGGAAACAAACACCATAAAATGAAAATTTGTTACCTGTTGCACAACAGCAACAGTGACATTACAGAGGAAGTTAGACTACAGTCAGAACTGCCACATATCTTGTATGCAATAACAAGGCTCAGAGCCATCAGCAGCCATTCAAGTTGTACTGATTACCATCAGCAGGAAAATATGCCTCTGAAGTATTTTGGTCACTTGTTTCCTTTTTTTTTTTGGTACCCCCTTACTTTCTCCCACTGTTTCGCTGGTTTTTAAATTTTTGTCTTCCCATTCTCTCTCCTTTGCTTGTTTCTTTCTTCCAGCCCTAACTTTCTTGGTTCTGAATTTACTTCCCAGGAGCAAACCCCACGTTTTCCTTCAGCAGTTTCATTATTTTCTCAACTAAAACTAGGCTTGACTGGTCATATTATAGTAACATTATTACCAGTGGCAGTATGTAACTGCATTTGTTGATTTAGAAAGTCTCTTCCAGCCTTATATTTCTTTCTTGTTTCCTAGTTCATCTCACAAAAACTGGCCATTTTGACAGAGATCTGTATGCAGAGATTACTGTCATTACTAGGCTACAGAGTAAACATCTCAGTGTAGTGCAGTGCAAAGGAGGAAAAAGTCAGAAGGAATTCATTTTTCCCAGAGGTCTCATTTCACATAAGGAAGAAAACTCTTTATCTGTTATGCTTATCTTGCTTTTAAAGGTTAGCTTTGTAGCCAGGTGGGTGAGCAGCATTTTATTACTAAAGTAAGCATGTTTCCAGGCTCCATGTGCCATATGGCCCACAAAGAAATAAAACTCCAGCCTATGGGCAGGGTGTTCAAGACCTCTGCTCTAGGCAGCTGCAGGCAGCTCTGAATTCTTGGTATGTTTTTCGGAAATTTTATGCATTCTAATTTGATTAAGTTCCTTCTCTTGGCAACTGGTCATTGTCAAACCCTTTTCTGATCAGCAGGGGACTAATACAACCTGGGAGCTCCAGCCCCGGCAATGGAAAACATTATAGGCGCAATGGACGACGTATTTGCAAAGAATATCTCCTGCACCTGGACTCCATTTATTAAGTTTGCAGAAAGGACAGCTCCTGCCAAGAAGCCAGACACTCTGACCTTGTTTGAACCTGCCTGCTGCTTGTGGAGCAGGATCTGTAGCGAGCAGGAGCGAAGGAGGGGCACGGGGCACACTGTTGCTCCTCAGGGACTCGCTCCAATATATGGGGAGTTTATGTTCACAAAGTGTTTTATTTTTAAAGCCTGTATTCTTTCATCTCATCACAGGATATAACGTTGCTATTGAGCTATATTGCTGTGTCTAGTCAGGGCGTGTGTTTGTATGTTGGTGTCAATCATTTCTTTCTGTGCCCTTCATCGGCTGCAGCTCACGGAGTGGCAGGTGGTTCTTGTTCTCCAATCTACTGATGCTGCTTGGGTTTATTACATCATTTCTCCCCCTCCTCAAGCTTTATAACCTATCAAGATTTAAAGTCTCTAATAAATAGTTAAAAGGGGGGAAAAAAATCCCAGCATAAAGAGTTAATACAGCTTGGATTCAATACTCAGCTCATCTTCAGCAAGGCCCTAGTTTTCCCACTATGACATGAAATTGAACTTATACCATAATGCGGTTCTCATTTAGGATTTAAACATGTTAGCATTTCCCTTAATGATCGTGCTTGGCTCTCAGACACTGCAGAGATAAGTGTCCTGCAAATAGCTAAGCTGGGTAGATACAGATACTGTTTTCCTTAATAAAAGCAAGATTCTTCAAAACAACAGATTACCTAACCAGAGTATTATCTTTTAAAAAAATAAGATACTTACTTACTCCTTTTGCAAAAGGGAGAAAAAACCCCTACAAGAACAAACAAAAATCTCTTTCCCTGCATAATTGAGTTGTCTGCTTCTTAAAACTGCTCCTCCCAGCCTGAAAACAGCACAGTACTAAAGAGTGAGCTCCATTTGCTGTCTGCTGGACAACTTTACTGAAAACCAGGCATACTCTTTTGGGCATTGTGCTGACTGGGGACTGCCTTCAGTGCATCCAACACCCCAATGTGGTACATTTTGGCTCTCTGCAAAACTACTTCTGGGGCTGAAGCCCACATTGGAAAAAGCTTCTCATAACCTGGGAGTCAGCCCTAAGATTACAGCGGAGCCATCAGACCAGAGAGGGGAAGGGGAGATGGCGAGATTTATGGCTGGCAGTGCCTTGGTTGAGGGTCAGAGAGGGTGGTGGAAGTGTTTGTACCAACATCTGTCCATTAGGAGGAATAGGGACAAGGAATAGCCTGCTAATTTTGCACTCCATAACACTGGCAGGTCACCATCCTAGGCTCTTTGTTATCAATGGTCCGGGCTGGACTTCAGCAAGTTAAATGGAAGCAAAGCACTGGATACTATAATTAGTCCAAAGAGGTTCCCAGTTCCTAATTATGTCTTCTTTAGCCATCTAGTACTAACTCATACAATTTGTACACATTTTTTTCCATTGTCTGGAAAAGAAAAGGAAAACCTGACACATCATTCATACATATAAAGGTAAAAGACAATTAATTAGGTTTATTTATATTGGACTTGCGGTAGGATAATAACAATGTCATTAAAAGCATAAGTAGTTGAACACTCATGCTGTTTATGATCTAGACCTGGAGATGTGCTGGGGAAAAAGCCTTGAGACCAGAGGAGAGGCTGGTGGAGCCAGAGAAACCCCTGCACTGCTGGGCTGCAAGTGAATTTGGCAAACTGGGAAGCACGGGTGGGGCATCCCACAATGAGGTAATATGAGTTTTGGCACATTTGTGTTTTGCTCTGGTGGTTATTACTACCAACCCCCAAAAAATCAACTGTTATCTCAACAAGCTGAACAATAGCAAGATATACCCTTGTGTTATGTTGAAGCCAAATACTGCATCAACACATGCATCAAATCAGGGAAAGCTAATTGTGGTGGCGTAGTTGTAATTCCACATCCTACAGTTCCTATAAAGAAAGAGGTAAAGAGGAAAGATTGCATTGATAGCCTGGCTTCTCTCTGTACTGCTTCCAAGGAAGTGAAACAAGATCCAGTTAGTCTGAACATATTTTTGTGCCCTGAACACCATTCGATAAATTTATTTTAAAAAACAAAACCTCCCAGTCATGTTTACATAATGTAATTCGTGTTTTGGAATATTATTTCATCAACCAATAGATAAAGAAGTGTGCTAACATACTGCATTGACCAGGCAGAAGAAATCGTAAGTCAAAATATTCCAGCAGAGTCATTTGCATGTGTTAACTGATCTGCTAATTTGAAAGTATTCATTAATGAAAGGGAGTCAATTTGATTTTTCTGGGCTTTCTAGATCACTTTAAAAGATCTAGATAATTTTGATCTGCTGCAGCACAAATATTGCTTTTCCTCATTAGACCTGAGTTCCACTTATTAGCATAAGAAAAGCGTATTGTTTGTTCAAGAAAAGTTATGAAAGGAATTAAAAATTATGGAAAAATTGTTTTCCTAAGCAAATCTGAAAGCAAAGCAGGGGAAATTTAGTAAAATGAAATATTACCAATCTTGTCTTTTAAGAACAAAAAACAAGGCTTATTTGCTGAAAATATGCTTTCTGAGGAAAAAAAATTAGCAAAAGATCAACGTTCATTGTGTTTTAACTCAGAATAGTTAATTCAGCTCTTAATACTCTGTGACTGCCAGCCTCTGGCCAAAGACAACAAAGACCTGCTAGGCCTATGCAGATGTTTAAAATAGTAAAGGTTTCCACCCATAAATACTGCTTCTTCCTAGATCTACGGGGAACACCCAACCCTGTCTTTATTGTCTCTGTTTCTGTGATGACTAGTATCTTCTCATAAGTGGGCTGCTTTCACAAAAAACAGAGAAAAGAAAAGAAGCTTTTTAAAATGCAATCCAAGCCCAGCGTCTTGTCTCACGGGTGTCCTCACAGTCTGGCACAACACCGAGAGCTGTGGGATCAGTAAAAGAAAACAAAAACCTCACAAATATTGGTTAGAACAAGCATCGATAACATTATTAGCACTGCAACTGCTTTGTTCCCAAGCAGTAACAAATATTTCTGGATGCCCTGAACAGGGCAGAACCACTGCATGTAAACTGCAGGCTGTCCAGTTATGGAGCAGGGACAGCATCACTGGGGTTCAGAGACTATTACTATGCCATCAATACATTCCATCACCTTATGATACCAGCTAATTGTTTCATTAAAAGTTTATTCATGCCCACAAAAAGCATTAACAAATCTAAACAAATCTCAAAGCCATTTGTGGATAAGCTGTAAGCAGACAAAAGTTAAACAAAACCAGTCCTGGGATGCAATTCAGGCAGATCTGCTCAGGGGTCAGATTTACGGAGAATGATGCTGTGTAGGTATCCCAGAGCAGAGGCAGCCTGCATCTGGGAATACCCCAGGCCTGCTCAGATTTAAATATGTCCTAGCACAGGCACATCAGTACACTCAGTGTCATTGCATCAGTCACCACCTTACTCATCAGTAACTTCCTACCTACTCCTCTGTCAAGTCTTCTTAAAAGAAGGAATGTGGTTTTTATCTGACTTCATCATCACGACCAATTACAGCTTTCAGAATTGAGTGAGGTTTGTATACTACTATAAAATTTTTGTTAACATTGGCTTTGTTCCAGTTATAATTATTAGACTGGTATTTGCTTAATTTTGGGTAACTGAAATAATAATTTCGTGAAAGTTATCTTACTTTAAGCTCATTTTCCTTTATTAATGTGGTGGCGGGAAGTTGCCTTCCTCTCTTGCTATGGCTATGCATAGATTCTAAAAAGCTCAAAAACTGCTGAGCACTGAAATTATCTGGAATTATTTACAACAGGCTTTGTTTAAATTTGAAGGGAAGTTTAGAATAATTTTTGTTTTACTTGAAGTATTCCTTATATCACAGTAGATGCACAAGGTCTCAATAATCTCAAACAGATTTGCCTCAAAAACACTCAAAAATATAACAAAGAACTTTGGGGGGGAAAAAAAAGCAGAATCAATGACAGAAGAGACAATAATTTCTGGCAAGTTCCCAGATCAATTGTGTTTCTGCTTTAGCCCTAGGTTCAGAAGGCAAATTTAAAATTATTTTCAAAAAACCTTAGGGTCAATACTCAGAAGAAATCATCTGAGTCCACATGCATTTTTGTACAGTTTCAGTCTGGCAGCATAGAACCAGTAAAAAAGATTTCCAACCTGGAGGGTCACACAGCTGTTAGTCAAAGCCTTCCTCAAAATATAGTCTCTGTGTGGTTTTAGAAAGAAAAAACAGCACTGAAAAAAAATGCAGTAGACAGTAGACAAGACTCAGAAAAAAAAATAGTACCCATAAATCTAGTAGACAGGTTAAGTTTGTATATGCTATATTAGAAAATGAGCATGTTATTGACTAATAATAGACTTCAGTGAGAGAACTGGCTAATGTGAATATTAACAAATTATCTGTGCTGCTAAAAGCAGAGAGAGTGATACCTGATTTTGAAGGGCAATGTGATATCTATAGACATTTGTTCTAAGCAGTTTGTGTGGCAGAGGATGCTGCTGAATCATATGAATTCACCTTTCTAGTGTAAAAGCAGAAAGTTTCAAGTAGCATGTACAGGTAATTAAGCACATAGCTCATTAATATTGGTCCAAATGCTCTCCTCTGCAAAGGTGAAGGAGAACACCACTGTGGGTTCAGGCCAGTGAGCACGGAGAGATCAGGAGCATGGCAGAGCACCTTTGCTTCTGCTTGGAAGGAGGGAAGATTTACAAGCCCAGAAGCAGCAGGGCTCTCCCTGCTGCCCCACCATGCAGACCAGGCACAGGCAGAGCACTTTCCTGAGGCTGGGATGGCTGAAGGAGCTCAGCGTGCTTAGGCACACCACAGTGCAGGAATGCCACAGAAGATTCAGCTCTAAATTTAAAACAAACTAACTAACTAAACAAACAAACAAAAAACCCCCACAACTAAATTTAGGAATTTAGGTGTGTACAGGCACATTAGTCAAAATTAAGTTGCCTAAACATATGTGTCTGGCTACACAAGCTATCCTAGTGTATTTGAGACATCTGTACAAGGGTTGTCAGAGATCATACAGGACCTGCAGAGGTCCTGTGCATTTCTCAGGCAGAAAACCCCACAGAACATAAAATTCCTTTGACACCCTCTGCAGCCACAGGCTGTCATCAGCACTGCCTTGGCTCCCATCATTGCTGATGGCAAGCCAGTCAGGACACCCAAGGGGCCCAAGACACCTGCATGTGACCCCTCGCACAAGGTTCCTCGAGTAGCAGGTCTGTCTCCTGCACCCTGTCCCCAGGGGTGACACCCAGCTTCTCGCACTCCTCCTTCCTCTTCCTCGCTGTACCTGCAGCAGCACTGCAGTGCAAGAGGCATGCTTGCAGCAAGCCTGGCTAGCTGGTGTCCATGCCTGGAGAAAGCCAACCACTTTCCAGGGCGAAAATACACTATAACTAATTAAGTGAGTTTGAGATGTATTTCAAAACCTATTAAGCAGAAAGCTATGTTACTAAAAAATTTAAAGGGCTGACTTAATTCCCCTAAGGCAACACTTTCAGCTTTGAAAGAATATAACTTTTTAGTCAATAGGTTCTGAAATACATCTCAAACTTGCTTAATTAGTCAGTTATAGCTGAATTTAGCTCAAAAAGGGGGTTATGGGGGCAGTCATTGAACAACTATGATAGGCGTGACTGTGCAAAAGTGAGGATATAATGTTGATATGGGGGGACCTCTGGCTAGCTTGTGTGTTAATTCTCTGAGCTTGTTTATAAAGAGATATTTTCAGACACCTGAGACGAGCTCAGGTTATATTTGCACCTGAGTATTTAAATAAAAGCCTCATATTGTGTCTCCTGAAAATCTAAATTCCAAAAACCTGTCAAATGCTATGTGCCAGATTCTCATGGGGTGTAATCTAAAGCAGCTCCTTAGCTTGCCAACAGCTTTCCCAATTTACATCACCAAAAAGACTTGGCCAAATGCCAAGATGTATAGAAAAGCAGTTCCTTTTCTTCTTCAATTTCACTTTCATATACCTCTGCACTTCGCACCTCGCTCAGCTACAGAGTAGAAACAGAAGCAACAAAGTGCTCAGAATTAAAATGTGCACTTGCCCTATTTTCCTTAGCAAAGCAGCAGAAATTTTGTGAGCTAGCCAGTCCTCTGAGACTTCCAGCCCAGTTTGGCAAATTCTTAAGATTTGGATAATAAAATTATGAGACAATTCCCACAGGTATATTTTTCACCTTTTTAATATCTTTTATATGCTATATTACTTTCATGTGATGTTTCCCACAGTTCCGCTCTGATAAAACATAGAAAATTCATTGAGTAACAGTCTCCTTATGAAAGCCAGCACTGGCAGTGTACATTTGCTGAGGATGAATCTGAGATCATGTTTCATCTAGTAAAGCACAGTACAGGAACACAAGGTGTCATTTTTGGACTCCGTGAGCTAAGACTTTGAAAGTCTACACCTTGCCTGCTGGAAACTGCTCTGCTGTGGTCTGTCTTGCAAACAAGCCTTGAAAATCTCCAGACCCCATTCACCAAGTATTTACATCAGCATGCACCAGGAATGTCTCGGTTGCATTCCCCGACTCTAACACATGTGGGCTCAGCCGAAGGCCACATCTGAAAAGCCTGATGTTTCCAAAAGGGCAAAGATTTGATGACTGATACAAATTTTTCTGCCTCTGTCAGAGGTATGTGACAGATTCTCAGAAAGAAAGAAGACAGGAACTTATTTCTCAAAACACCCACACAGCCTTGCAGCCCATGCTCTGCAAGATGCCCCATGCTGGAAGCAGACTGCTGGGTTGACATTGGTGTAACTGCGACACAAGAACATGGGCAACATACACAAGAAAGGAAAACACCCCAGCTTGTGTTGTTGAAAAACTAGACAGAATGTGAGCAAAGGTGCAGCTGGCTACCTGAAAAGAGAAAAAGCATGGCTCTTTCTATCCCTGGCCCTTTAGTGCACTTCAGAGAGTTTTCCAGCCAAGCCACCTTCTGGAAAAAAAGAAAAGAAAAAAAGAAAGTGGCACAAAGGTTACTATTACCCTCTGTGGAGAGCTTGGAGATTCCAATCTTCCTCTTATCTTCTCCTCTTCCTTCACAAGTAAAGCTGAGTTCATCACCCTCCATGTTTGTCAGGGGAGAAACAGAGCAGGCAAGACAAGAAAGGTCACTTTGGACACCTTGCAGTGGGGCTGCCTCATTGTGAGGCACAGGAGGAGCAAGAGCAGTCTTGGACAGCTGCCACGGTTTAACCCCAGCCAGCCACCAAGCCCCATGCAGCCACTCACCCACTCACCCACCAGCAGCACTGGGGAGAGAATCAGAAGGATAAAAGCTGGGAAAGCCATGGGTTGAGATAAAGACAGTTTAATGAGGAAAGCAAAAGCCATGCACACAAAGCAAAGCAAAACAAGGAATTAATTCACCACTTCCCATGGGCAGGCAGATGTCGAACCATCCTCAGGACAGCAGGGCTCCATCACACATAACGGTGACTCGGGAAGGTAAATGTCATCATTCCAAATGTCCCCTCTCGTGGCTGTGTGGTGCCTGGTTGATGGCTGGGGTTAAACCATGACTGAGTTACTTAAGGAGAGGACATGTTTCTGAGGAATGGGAGAGTGAAGCAGATCGCTGCATTTGTGCCACAAAGAAAACCAATGATAAATGAGTGAAAAGCAAAGGAACTTCAGTCCTGATTCTCTGGATTTCCTGCACCTGCCCCTAAATGCATGTCCAAATATGTGTAATGCTATATTACAATTCAACTAAGCAGTCCATATTCTTAATTTTTTCACAATTTCACTTACTTCTTCCTTCTCGAGGTGATCTTAAACAGTTAAGCAAAATGAAGAGCATTTTTCAACCCCCTGTGTATAAGTAACTTTATGTATTACATTACACTGCCATCAATTATTACATGAAGATTGTCATTAAATAGTACAATGAAGAATATTATCAATATTGCATCTGGCACAGATGAAAAAACTGCGTATATGGGTGGATGTAATCTGTTCTTTGGTTTATGAACTCAGAGTTCCCTAGACTGTGTCACTGATGACACAATATCCCCAAATGGTGGATTTTGTATGTGATACAACGGAAAGATGTGCAAAAACAGATGTAGCCAGACAGCTCCCCTTGGTTACATACATAAGGAAGCTTCACAGAGCAAGTTATTTTAGCTAAGGCTGACAATAATTTATTCTGAATAAATTGCCTCTATATCTGTTTCAGGCAGCAGTGACATAGGAAGAATGTGAACTTTTTTGTTATATCAACTCATTTTGAGCCAAATTATGCTTCTTTTTGAGTATTTGCCATTGCAAACATAGAAGACATGTGGATCTAGATATTAGCACCTTCTAAAAGTTGGCTCAATAAAAGCTGTTTAGCACTTAAACATGGAAGCTGTTGTCAGCTTCACAGATGAGTAACTCATTCCAAATTTTGGAAATGGAAATTCTGATCTGATGTATATTTCAGGCTTATTAAGCAACTATATTTTCTAGGCCACAATTCAGTTAAAATTAACTCCAGCTCCCACACTGTGACAATCCACACATGATTATGGAAGTCATAAAAAATGAACTTGATGTGGGTTCTTCTACTGTAAGTGGAGGAAAATGTACCCTGGAGCCCAGACCCCTCATTCCAGAGTGCCACAGGACAAAGAGAATACCTAATCACACCGCCTTAGCTTTGAAATACTATTAAAAAGAAGAATGTGTTAGACTTTATCCTAAGAAACACCTTTTCTTTTCTTTTTCCTGTAATTCCATCAAACACTGAAACAGGGAACAATAAAAAGATATTGTTGTATGTTTATCGATCCTGCATTTTCCTCTGTCCTCCAGAATTTAAAAGGAAAATTGTAAGAAGGAAAAAAAATAAACACCTCAGTGGACAAGCTTATATCAGATTTGAGATGTTTGTTTCTGGGATATTAAACTTAAGAGTCTTTTCGATATATCTCCTTTTCAAATTTTTTCTTGTCTCCTGAAAATAAGATCTGCTGAAGGTCTCCTGACTCTTTTGAAAATGTGAGGATCAATTGTGCTGCTCCTCCCTCTACTTCTATTGGTCCAAAAATCACTTTTCTTTGTGCTTTTCATGTGGCCTTATCACTACTGACACAAGGTCTTTTTCCTAGTCACACCAACTGGAACAGCTTTGGTCAGTGTCTCTGCTTTCATACCTGCCTCTCTGAAATTCCATCTGCAGAAATGCCTCTCCTGTTAATTTTTCTTAACTTAGCTCTATCCCTGCTTCTTATTTTTAACTTAAGCTGAATACAATCCTAATGAAATCAGTGAGAATTCTTTCGTTTGACTTGAGCTGGACCACGTAAACTTGCACCAAAAAGTTTAGAGAAGATTATTAAGTCTTCTAGCATATGGGCTTGATGAGGGAAAGTCAGTAACTTCACAGCTGAGGTGTCAGCCAAGAGATTTCTTGCCCTCAGCAAGTCACAGTCTCAGGATACCAGTCTTTAGACAGGCTACTTGTTTATCACAGCCACAAAAAGATGAGGTGATGACATTTGTTTTGGAATACACCTGAGCAGCTGTCTGAAATCCTAAGGTGCTTTAGTGACTGAGTGTTAATAAAAACGTTTTTCATGCTATCAATAATTTATTGACAGTGTGGAGCTGCCAGTCCCACACTTGTTCTGCTAATTCACTCCAGATTCTTGCACGTTTTGGTGGACCAGGGCCAGAACAGAAAACAAAAAAGAACAAAACAAACCCCATCCCTCTTGAAGCCTCTGCCCTTTCCACTCCGAACATGACCATTCTTCTCTTTGCTGGGAACTGATGTTCACAGTGTGACTAAGAAAATTATTCAGTCCTGAAAGCCACTGTGTGATTTAGCAAAACAAAGGGCTGACCTCTCCAGCAGCAGCAGCAGCAGCAGCCACTCTTGAAATATCTAAAAGGCAAATGCATTAGTATGTTCAGCCACCATGCTGCCTAATGACTAGACATTTTTGAACATATGGGATCATTATTCCAGCATATCATCAGTGAACTTTCCAGAAAAGCTAATTAAGGGGTACTTTAAATGTTTACCACAAAAAGTAAAGTTGGGTTTTACCAGAGCTCCTCACTTGCATTTGAAGAATTAGCAGTTTTCATCTCCCCTGCTCTCACCACCTTTCCATCTCTGGTGATGGCTAAAGATAAGTAAAGTTAATTAAACAGATCTTTAATTTTTTAATCATAACTTACCTTTACTTCTATTTTCTATGCAGAAAAATTTCATTTCTCACTGACACAAAAGGATTTAGAATGCACTGTGGCCAACGTCTAGTGATGGTTCACCTTCTGAACCACCTTCCTTCATATACATCTCTCCCGTAACTGCTTCTCTACTTTAATGGTTATTGCAAATGACATTAAAAGGTAATTTATAGATTGCAGGAAAGAAAGGTCATTTTGCTGGTCAATAGCTCCTAACAAGGGGTAAATTCTATGGGCAACCCTTCCTGCTGATCAGAATAATTTGCTAGGAAATGTGCAGATGACCAATACCTCCTGGAAGTCTGAATGTAGAAACAAGACTTTTCACTTCTTTGCAAGGCAATTTTCCTTTTAGGGATGTATCCTCTCAAGTTAAAAACAACCTGCAAATCTGAGGCAAGTGAAAAGACTTTGTGAATCCAAATCTGGGACATTTTTGAGGAGATAAACCTCTCAGGATTTCAAAGTGTGAATGCAGCATTGCCAGCATTGTGGCCTCTAAGTCCATAGAAAATGCTAATAATGAAAGTGCGATCTATTTAAATAAGTAAACCCATCGGTGACAACTTGTGTCTTCCTTGTTAGGTAAATCACTGCTGGTAACATCAGCAGAAGTACACATTGGGTTATTGCACTTGTTGGATGCACTGAAAGACACTGTGAGGGGATGGCAAATATGCCTTCATCAGGATGGTCTCAGGGGAAATGGCTGTCAAGATGACTGATAGAGAAAGACATTTTCCCATCTTTCATTAAATTATTAAAATTCTCCTTTGGAAGTTTCAAACAAAAGCAATATCATAGAATCATAGAATATGCTGAGTTGGAAGGTACCCACAAGGATCATCGAGTCCAAACCCTGGCCCTGCACATGACACCCCAAGCATCACTCCATATGTCCAGGGCATTGTCCAAACATTTCTTGAACTCAGACAGGCTTAGTGCTGTCACCACTTCCCTGGGGAGCCTGTTCCAATGGTCAACCACCCTGTAGGTGAAGAATTTTTTCCCAATCAAAACCTCCCCCGACTCAGTTTCAGGGCGTTCTGTTGGGTCCTGTCACTGGTCATGAGAGTGAGGAGATTGATAACTGCCCCTCAACTCCCCTAACAAGGAAGTTGTAGACTGTGATTAGCGTTCCCCTCAGTCTCCTCTTCTCCAGGCTGAACAAACCAAGTGACATCAGCTGTTCCTCCTTCAGTTTCTCCTCAAGGCCCTTCACCATCTTTGTTGCCCTCCTTTGGACACTCTGTAATAGTGTAAGGTCTTTCTTACATTGTGGCACCCAAAACTGCCCCCAGGACTTGAGGTGAGGCCGCCCCAGAGCAGAGGAGAGTGGAACAATCCCTTCCTGTGCCCGGCTGGCGATGCTGTGCCTGATGCCCCCAGGACAGGGATGTCCCTCTTGGCTCCAGGGCACTGCTGACTCATGTTTAACTCTCCATCCACCAGGACCCCAGGGCCCTTTCTGCAGTGCTGCTCTCCAGCATTTCATTTCCCAGACTGTCCATACATCCAGGGTTGCCCTGTCCCAGGTGCAGAATCTGGCACTTGCTCCTGTTGAACTTCACATGGTTAGTGATTTGCCCAGCCCTCCAATTTGTCACCATCTTGGTTTTGACCAGGCTGCACAGGTTACAAAAATGCCTCTGATGCTGATGGTCAGGGCAGGGTGCAATCAGCCCCACACCCTGTGGTACAAGCCATGCTGGGTATAGCACTGGCTGGGCTGCACATGGAGGCAGAGTGACATTGGCAGAGCAACACACATCTCCAAGGGTGCTGCCGCATAACCCCAAACCATGACCGGTGTCGCCTCTGGAACTGTGCTAAAGAGTGAGCAATGCTTTGCAAAGGACCTTCACCAGCAAGAAAAGATGAGATAACAACAGGAACAGTGTCTCTCAGAACACTGAGAAGTGTATGTAATGCTTGCTCTCATTCTCCAGCTTTTAGCACAGAAGTAGATTAAATACCTTGCAGCTGAGTTTCTCTCCCATCACATCTTTAATTGGTAATAACTTTTAATAGATATCTTGGAATAATAACCATTAAAATATGTAAATCTAAATGACTTAACACAAAAAATCACACAGTAATTTACCTAACAAAATATCTCTAGATTATACTTTTTTTTAATAAAATAATAGTTTGAGAAACCCTGATTCTCCAAACAAACATATACTTAGAGTCAGAAAAATATCACTTGCTTCTGTAGTAACACAATTTATGAGTGGACCCATGCACACACTGAAGCATTTATGGAACTGGGAACAAAGTCCCAGTTAAAAAAGAAGTTAAAAAGAATCTGAAATTATTGTGCACATGCACCAGAAGAGTTCGTATGTGCATCCTGTGGAATAAACATCCCTGTGTCACGATGCATTGCAGAAAGCTGTGCTGGGCAGATGGTAAGTGGACTGGAACATAATTCCTCCCACTGTCACCCCCACACATTGCCTGGTAAAACAACAATGCCAGTGTCCTTGGCTACTTCCACTTCAAATGGATGTGATCACCCAGTAGAAATGTCAACAACTTTGCCCCTCAAAAGATCCAACTGCATAGGAGTAGACATTCTGACAAGAAGTCAAAATAGGTTTAGCTGCAGTTAGAACGTAAACAATAGGAAACAAAATCCGTTTTTGTGTTGCTGCTCTGCTTTGCCTGGCTTATTTCTCTCCTGTTGTCAGTCCTGTCTGCTTTGGCTTGGTCTGTCTCCTCCTCCCAGGGCAGGAAGAGTCCAGCAGGTCTTCTCCTCTGGAGCAGGGGAGATTGCTCTGATGTGCATGCTCACCCAATGCCCTTCATGTCACCATAACGCTGGTACTTCTGCATGTATGTTATTAAAGATGTATAGAGGGTCAAAATGTTCTGCAGCTTATATAAAAGTATTACCTGTTCATGACAGGTGATCTAAAAAAAAAAAAAAAAAAAAAAAAGAGCCAGAGCAACTTTATGCAATACCAATATGCAATACCAATATAGATCACATGACCAAAAAAAAGTGAAAATACAAAATTCATCAAATTTGTACCTGGATATAGATAAGCAGTATAAACTCACAGCCTCAGCAGCCAGAAAAGACATAATCAAAGGAAATTATTTTGCCTGTGGATTGTCACACATTTTTCTGACCTGTCAAATATCAAATACCTGCTGTTTTCTGATAAGTAGGGAGCACACATCCTGATAGGAAGTGATGTTAAAATCTCTACTACTTTGCAGTGATCTGTGTATAATATGACTTTGCCTCCCAGACCAGAAGATTTGCTCCAATGTAAAAATGGAAACATAGTGATTCACAATTATCCAGCCCAGTTTGGACACGGATATTTTATGGGCAGCTCAGGGTTTTTGTAGTTTTCAGAGAAGGCTTCATACAAGGTAGTAAATCACAAAGTATCATCAACTTCCCTTCCCAATAACAAGCTTCTAAAATGCCAATAAACATACATATGAATACAAATAAATAAATACTGGCAAGTAACCTGAGAGTTCAGCTCACAGTTCAGGCCGGTCCCAACGTGCCATCCACATCTCTGCCTTCACAGAGCTAGCCCTAAGTACCATCCATTCCAAGCTTCCCACGTCTGTCTGAACATTCAGTAGCCAATTAAATATTAATTTGCAAATTAAACGATGGCTTAAAATACTGGAGCTAATCTAATTCATATCACCTGAGTACTGTGCTCACAAACTGTCTGGAAAACAAGGGAGGAATAAAAATAACAGGAAACCCAGGTCAGAGACCATGAATGTGGGTGGGGGCAGGTGGAAAGAGTATGGTGTCTGCAACCACACAGAAACCTGGATGTCTTTCCTTTCTTGCTTTTTACCTGAGACCTCAAGATTAAGACACCTATAGTCCAGTCTGTACACGAATGGTGCTACAGGCCTGGTGTGGGCTCAACTGAGTTAACCAGGGACAGCCATTTGGTGCCATTTGGGATGACCTGCAGTATGAGGACTCCAGCTGGGAGTCCAGAAGGGCGGAGCTCTCCTACAGGTGATGCTGTGGCTACTCTCTGTGGAAGGCTCACGTACCCAGAGCATCTCAGGCCACTTTGAACTCGACGGTAAGAGTAGTTACCTGTCAGCCTGGATCCTCCATACACCTGCCTGCCTGTGTGCCTAAACACCGGGAGCACTGTCCTGCTGCCTTCACTGCCTTTGGTGAGAGGAATAATAAACCATTCACAGCAGAACTACTGAAGAATGAAAGCCCTATTGCTTTAAGTTGTATGTGTTTGCCAAAAATATTATCCTGTTATGAGAACTAGCAAGCTGAGTGTCCTTCCCACTTGGGATTGCATTTGAGAAAGAAATAGAGAAGGTGGAAGAAAGTTCGAGGTCTTCTACCTTTTGGGAGATAGGGGTTTGTAACCAGGATACCATTTCTTAAAATATATCTACTTAACAGAGAGAATATGAATAGATGAACTTGCAGAAAAAAAACCTAGTTCAACTCATGTCCTACTTATTTTAAGGATATTAAGGACACCATCCTTTGTCTCTAGTTACCAGATATAATCAATAATTTCTTTTGCTTAGAGATTTTTACATTGTTTCAGGACAGAGAAGAGACACAGACCCTCACTAGAATTTCTGTGCAGCTCAAAGCCTTGGACATCTGAGACATCCACACAGACCCGGCAGATAGAACACACAGTCTATGAAAGATTGGGAAATTAAAATGACATTGATAGTTAAATCCTGGTTGTACTAATTTCAGTAGCAATTCGCACTGACTGCTGGTTAGGGTTTCGCCAAAAGAGCTTTAAAGGAACACAATTAGCATGGTTAAGGAGCTCTCTCATTTACTTGACTAGTAGTAATTTCTGTCACTCTTTTTCCCTTTAAGAGCAAAATTAAAGATCTTTTGCCTGATTTTTCCTGAGTCCTTCAGCAAGGATTCCAAGCACCTACAGACAGAAATCACAGTCAAAGGATCAAACATTCCCATCACTATCCACTGATTCCCTGGAAACTCTGCAGGGGAGAGAAGGTTATGAGAGACGAAGGGTCTTGTGTGTTCGGCACCTCCCAAGACCTGCCAAATTACTCTGTGCATGCATCTATGTAAACTCACAGTCCAGCAAGCATTTTGAGCAGGATGTTTTGTTAAGCAGGGATTCCAAAATGCTTTGAGCCTGTAATATAAGAAAGAATGGACAATAGTAAGGGAAACTTTCTATCAAATACTTTTCTCTGTCTAAGGACCTCTCTGGATAAATAAAACTCCATTTCTGGATGTGGAAGTGAGAGAAGTAGGAAAGTACGTGTTAGAAGCAGATACTGCATAGAGGCTCTCATCAGGTGGCAGGAACAAAGCTACTCCATGAGTCACCTGGTGGGGGCTTTTTTCTGTTTTCATTAGGATTTCTAAGGATTTCATTCAAAGGGAAAAATGAGGAACAATGATGCTCAGAATTAAGTACAAAAAGAACACAAATGTATTTTCAAAAGCACAGATGAAGCAATGAATGCAAGCACGTAGAAGAGGTTGTGCAGCTTCGATGGACTGCAGTATCCCAATTCAGTTGTTCTCCACTTCCACAAGGATTTCAGGAGAAAATTATGCTCATAAACACCTTACAAACAACACAGTCTCTCTCATTATTCCATCCATCTCCTTCTAGTCTATACCCCCAGTTTCCTGTGAGGCTCTTTCTTTCCCATTTTGTTCAATAGAGAATTACCTATGTAGCCAACAATAAAGTCAGATGGAGATGAAACTTATTGTTAATGATGTGGAGGCCAAATTATTATTTAACTTTTAAATATGAACAATACTTGGCTCCAAATCTCATTTAATCTTCATGGATATCAATTATATTTTGTCATTTCTAGACCTGTGAAAATTTCATTTCTCCAAATTAGCTCAGTAACTAACCCTCAGCCACTTTAAAAAAAAATGTTCTCACATTTTTTCAATATGGATTATGAAAACATTAGTTCAACAGAATTTATATGGCCTATTTGACATTCTTTTCTCTTTAGTTGGATTTGAGATGATATTCAAAGCTGGGGCTCTTTCCAATGCTAAAATATTTGTTCTCTGAATAAATGACTACATGTGTGAAAAGATGGTTACATGGTTACATCTTTTATATAGGGACTGTTCATTTACAATGCTAGCAGTCTTACATTATGCTATTATTATTTTTTCACAGTGTGCATTTCACTGCTGTGGATTACACTGCAATGTTTCAATGCAAAGAGATGCGCTAGGAAAAGAATGCAAACATTTCTAAATTTTGTATGTTCACCACCAAACACTCAGGAATGGGAACAGTGGAGAACAGTGAGCAGACCAATGTCTTCAAGAGGGAGCTTACCTCTTGGAGGAGGTGCTCCATAGGAAACTTCTTATCAGCCAGGCTCCGATTTCAAGGTGTATGGAGGAAAAGGCTGCTTTGGGTGCCTGTATTCCTGCTTAAAGGCTGGCACAAAGCTTGATGATGGTGGTAGACAAGAAGACCTGCAGCACAAGGATTACACTCTGCCCTGGTGCAGCCTCTGGCCCCAATAGAAGGACTAAAAGACCTACAGCCCTAACAAACCCAGCGCAAGTCTCAGTTCCCACCACTCCTCCCTGCCTTGTTTTGAGAATTATAAGAAATTGCCACCAAATGCTGCACAATAGCACCAGTCTCTGTAGTCTCTGTCCTTGCTGGTTCCTGGCTCTGGATTTGTCTCCTGAAGATTGACTGGGATCTACTTCCTAGTGCAACTGTAGAGCCAAATTCCCAGCCTCAAGTCCTGACACACATACAGCCTGTTTGTAGGACTTTGCAGTGGCCCCAGCTGGTGCAGAGAGGCGATGACTGGCTTTTTCCATCCATCGTCTGGATGAGCAGCTCTGAATGAATAGTCTGTGCAGCAGCTGTGCAGCCTGGGCCATCTCATGGGATGGGTTTTAATTTCCCCAGTCCCTCTTCATTCCATCCTCTCGGGTTTTATGTGGGTGGAGTTTTAGTCCAGCCTAAATGTCTAAATCTGTTGCCCGAGAAATAGGTGTAACCTGAGCACCTTCCTGTATTACGTGTCCAAATTGCTGACCGCAAACACAATAGGTTTCATGGTGTTAAGGGCCACCTGTTGAAAGTGTGCAAAGGCAGCCCCATCCATTTGCATTCCCCACCGCCTGTTCTCCTGCCTGTGACTCAAGCGTCTCTCTCCGAGCCACTCGCCCAGTGTGTCAGGCTGCAATCATTGCAGCGCTGAACCAATTCAACATCTTGAAAAGCTAATTAACTTCATAAAAAATTCATATAGGCATGCAAATACTGTGGCCCAGATAAATAATTAACTGAACTCTTCCACACCAGCGCCAGCATGCTCCAAGGCTGCCCTCTCTTGCCAGGCCTGCTCAACAATTATTCAAGACATGCGTTTGATGATTTTCTTCAAGGTGTAATCCTACGCGGCAGCTTAATAAACAACATACATTGCACAGTCAACATTGATTTACACATCTTCTGAAGAGATGATGCATGAAATGATCAGAAAAGTCAATAATGCAAGCAAAATGTATGGGCTTGAGATAAGTAACAGAAAACAAAATCAATGCCTTCCAGCTATTATCATCATGAAGTAGAGTTCATAATAGACAACATTAAGTTTGAACAAGTTGCATCATTCTAATACCTGCAATCAGCTGTCACTTCTGACAATAATTGCCAGAACGGTATTCATATACGTATATGCTGCTTCTACCTCTGGTGCTAAATGCATTTAGCTGAACAATCAAGGCAAACAATCTGACGAGCCCGATATTTTATTATTCTGACATTAAAAAAAAAAAAAAAGCAGACAGCAGAGCCCATTAATCATGACCTGTATTGCCATGTACATACAAATATTCCACTGAAGAAAGTCAAAAAGCTTGCTACAGGCCTTCTGGAATAGGAACTGGAGGAAGAAGAGATGGTGGATGGGATCACCCTGTCACTAGCTCTGAGGGGTAAAATTCAGCAGAAAGAGGCAGCTGACATTTTCTGAGCACCTGAGCAACGACTCAATCACACAGCACAGGCAATGATACACTTCAGCTTTTAATCCAGAGCTTTACATGTGACTTATATGGCTTTATATCAAGGATTTCGGATAGCCTCAGGATGCAATCAATACGAAAGCAACAAAAGAGAGAAAGCTCTGACCACTGAGGGTTTGTCAACACAGGAAGATATTGTGAAACATGGGAAGGTGTGAATGCGGAATACAATGGCTCTGACAATTTTGGAAGCTGATAGTCTGACATGCAGTAAAGTAAACTCACACGAGGCTGTCTGAGGGTGGAAGACGTTTCTACATGGAGAGCTGGAGTTTAACATCTATATCACAACAGCCCTCAAATCCCCCTTTGAAAACATTTCTCATGGTATTTCAGTGCGTATAACCTATGTCACTAAATAAAACCAGGAGGAGCTGCCGTCAGCACGCTACAGAGGGTGCCAAACATGGCTTGAGCTATTTGTGGAAACAATCACCCTGTCTGCTGCACAGAGGGCTGGTAATGACAAACAGAGTCGCTTCCCTCCAGCCCAGAGCATGAATTTGGCTTCATGCATTCACCATACAGCTTCGACCAATTGATAATTATTCAATGGCAATAAAAAATACATTGGCAGTCTCAATCCAGCTCCTCACAGAGCCATAAAATGCTCACAAAATCACAACAAACAGTGATTGTGCCCTTTTGGGAGCAGCAGAGACACAGAGAAGGAGATGGGTTCCTCCTCCTTCCTACAAGGCAGGAGCAAAGGTAGAGCCTCACCAGGAGGTGGTGGTGTGGGGAGTCTGTATCAATGTAACCATATTTCTTTCCCTAACACTGGGGGGGGGG
>VZRL01003661.1:3774395-3848778 GCA_013397895.1 Origma solitaria | reverse complement strand
GGGGGGGGGGGGGGGGGAAGGAGAATAAGGATGATGAGGTGATGATAAGGGAGCTTTGGGGAAACTGCCCTGAGTTGCAGTGTCACAGCTGAATGACTATCCCAACAAATTAATTTTATGATGTATTTTATTTGACCCAGAGATGAGAAGATGGTTTCAGCTGAGTTCTGTTTTCAGGGACCCATTCATCTCCTGAAACTAAAAGCCAAGCTCATAAAGCACAAACCCACACAAGCTAAAACCAATCAGTAGCTTCTCCGAGTCCCTGCAAAGCCAAACCATTCAGTGCCACGCTGCTCTGCCAATAATAGTAACAAGTAACACTACACCCGGGCTGTAATTTTTCATATCCAGTGTGCTGTTGTCATATGATTTACTGTGCTAGCACTGAGAACCATTGCCCAAGCCCTGTCTCGGCACTCCTCCTGATTTACTTAAATCTTTTTACTTTTATCAGCCACAGGGAATGGGGACACTTACATGTAACAACTGACAATTTGAACAGAAAATACAGAGAAAAGCTGTGTAAAGCAAGTGGCTGAGATTATAGCTGTTGACTTCTAATATTATTTGACAGATGAGACTGCTGCAATTATCCTCTGCTCATGGGTTCCATTACTGGAACAAGAAGCACACAAAATAAGGGCAATTTCCCAAACAATATATAGGTCCACTTAACTTTGTCAAGAGCCATTTCTGCAAGTGAAGTCCTCCCTGGTTAAAGATACAAGGATAATGTGTTGGCAACTACACATGAGCATTTAGTGCATTCCACATTAACTGCATTTTCAGTTGTTCTTCTCCTTCTCTGTTTGAACCAAATAGGATATTATTTCTAAAGATATTTGTTTAAAGAATAACATTGTGCTTACTGCTGCTCCCTCTCTCAAGAGCTCTTTTTTCTTTTTTTTTTTTCTTTTTTTTTAAGAAGGTATTCCAGAAAGTTTGCAGCTCACAAGATCACTCTGGATTTTTGCAGAGTCCTGCATCCCCTCACATCATCCTGTCTCTGTGCCCCCTCCATCTCGCTGTACTGGGAGGGAAGGCACCAACCCCACACACAGGTTCCTGCTGTCTCCTTCTCCATCCCTCTTTTTTTGAATGCTATGCTCCAGACACTACCTGAGCCCCAGACACTACCCTGCATTCCCCACCATCCCCCTGACCTGCCCCAGCCCACTGCCACTCTCCTTCTCTGCTCCACTGGGACCCGGTCCCAGTCAGCACTGCTGGTGAAGAGGAATGCTGTCGAGGTAAGCAAACAACATGGCCAAGCAGTTCCTCAACAGCAAAAAATTGTCGTTCTGGGGAAGGGGAATCTCTCATACAGACCACTCTGCCCATCCAAAAGCGAGCTCATAGTCCACAACACAGACACGTGCTCAAGCAGATCTCAGAGGAAGGGTGCAGCTTCAAGGTTTCCCTAAAGTAAATACACAGCAAAGGCAATCATCCTCTGAAGTCTTCCTGCGCCAAGTCCAACCTCTGTATCTATTCAGTGGAGTGTGAAAAAAGGAACATTAGTCCTGCTTTAAGTTCAAACCTCAATATAACCTTAGCAACAGAGTCACTAGTGACATATCCATAATATATTTTTAAGGTTGCCCCATCGCCTTGGCTTGTGGAGCTATTTATAGATGAAAGGGAGTTTCTTTCTCCAGGAAGAAAAAAAAAAGCAATGAATTTTCTGAAAGCAAAGGTGAAAAAAAAATGAGAATGAAAATAGAGGGAATAACCTGTGGCCTAGGCAGTAGTTATTAATTCTTCCCTCCAGTGCAATCTGTGCTGAACCACAGTGGAGTGAACATTTTTCAGCAGCCTTCCCCAACCTCCCACATGTACTTCAATATCTTCTCCTAGATGTGCCTAGGACCTAGTGCTGCAGAACCTGGTGGGAGAAACCCCACCAGGAACCACTGCAAAAACACTTCAAGCTAAACTCAAGTTCCTGATTCCCTTCCTTGGAGGCTGAAGGTTTTCATTAATTTGGGGGAGAATTTTTTTTTGTCCCATCCAATGTCATTCAGAAAGCTCTCATCTGGGAAACAGGCCTTGCTTTTCCTGAATTATTAGTAAACCCTTGGTTTCCATGCTGCCTTGTGGCAGTGAGTATCATGGCTCAGTCAAGAGCAGAGTCATAGGTGATGTGAGGAAAAGCAGACCTTGACCACAGACAGTAGGACACAATTTCTCTCCGTATCCAACAGCATGACCACCCAGGGAGGAGATCTGGTAAGGGGGAAAATGCCATCAGCTTCCAAGCATACTCCAGAGGAAATCTCTGACCCATCCGCCTTCACCTAAACAAACACCTTGGCCTAAACTAAGACATCCCACCTGAAAGCATCCTTCAGGTTGTACATGTGAAATGTCCTCAGGTGTCTGGGAATACGAACAGAGTAACTTTTTACACATTTCTGTGAGGTGAATAAGATTTATGACAATATTACAGAAGAGAAAATTAATCTCAAGAGTCAATGGGAAAGAGAAGACATGACGAGAACATTCAAATGTCAGATTCACAGACCCCAACACCCTTCAGATTATATCATTTTCCCGTTGTTAAAATTATGAATTCATGACATGCAGAATATGAGGAACAAAATATGTGTTATTTACAAGATTTTTTTGCCTTTTATTTTCTTTCCTTCACCACACCATTAGGTTTTTCCAAGAGGCAAACTGGCTCTTTCCTAGAAAGTGACCTTCGCTGGAGGGCAGGCAGATGGCAGCAGCCACAGACAAGCCCAGTTCTCCTCCTTGACCATGTGTCACTCAAAAGCCTTGAAGATCTGTGTGCTGGGGACCCCAGGTCTCCTCCTGAATCTGGGTCACTGGCAGCACAGAGCCCTGCTGAAGGCACCCACATGTGACGCAGACCTGTCAAGGACCATTCCTCATCTCAGGGACACAGTGATGGCTGAATCTGCACTGTGCAATTGCAATGATTTGAGCTTCAGGGTTTGTTTTGGGGGGTTTTTGCTATTATTTCTTGTTCAGCCCTTGCAGTCTTAGTCTCTTTAGCACAGATCTCCTCACAAAGGCAATCCTTGTACCAGAAAGCCTCAGATTTGCCCTCAGCTCTTCCATAGGCATTGATTAGGCGTCTTTTTTCTTTTTCCCTTAAAAAAAATCAAAAAAGAAAAGGGACATGATTTAAAACTAAAATAGAATGAAGTGCATTGTACAAAGGATTATTTCAAGTAATTCTCCTTGAAACTGTAACAAAGGAATGTTTCCTGGGGATTAAATGGACTGTCAGGTAATCAGAAAAGTTGTTTTAGGTTTTCCTCAAGAAGAAAAGAAGCATTTTGGATGGATTTTGTTTCTGGTGCTTTGTGACACTTTACAGCTTATTCCCTCATGTCACACCAGTTTATTTCATTATTCATAAACATGCTGAATGCCAAAATGATCGCAGAAGCTATGGGGCTCTTACACGCTCAGCCACTAAGCCCTTTTCTCCCCATCCCACTACAAATGCAAGGACCCAGCCCTCTCAATGTCCTTCCATGGGGATTTTCTTTTAACCATTGCCCATTCTACCACCTTCCTTGTTCTGCGTATTACGCTGGTGTTTTACACACTGCACAGGACTCTGAGATGGCCTTGAAGGAGAAATCACATGCAGGACAGAATGAATTTTTCCCTGGGGTTGAAGGGCAGAGAGCCAGCACCCAGGGACCCTTGCATATGGGCTGGGTGCATTTCTTACTGCTCTGTGGAGCACTTGGGGTGCTTACACTAGAACCCAGCACACCTCCCAGACCTGGGCTCTCTCACCACACTTCTGCCTTGCCTGGCACTGCAGGGTCAGGCTGTCCCTTCTCAGGGCTGGGGCACAAACAGCCATTTCCAGCACGGTGTCTCTCTTCCAACAGCTGCATGCTCCTGCCTAACCTGCCCCCTAATGCATAGGGATGCCTTAAAATGGCCCAGGTTTTTCCTCCAGGCCTGGCACCAAAAGCCCCTACAATCAGCTAATTCTCAGCTGCTCCAGCCCTCATCCACACCTTCGAGCTCAGCTCTCTTCTCTCACCCTGCCCAAAGCCTTCAAGGGAGCAGCTAAGACAACTTGGAGCACAGACATCCCCCACATCCACCACACCACATCTAGCTCCACACCCATTATATGCCAAGTGGAAGGAGTCCCCTTCCCTCTGCTTGTCCAGGGGCAACCAGCAGCAAAGGCAAGCACAGCAGTGCCCAAAGCGAAGCAGCCTGGGCTGAGGGCACAAGGTATCAGAGATGCTCTCTGCCTCCTTGGGGAGGGAGGCCCCTCAGCTGGCCACTGTGGCTAGGCTGGCCAGCAGCACCGACATCTTTTGGACTGCTAGATGCTACTGGGTGCCCAAGCAGCAAAAGACACCCACATCCATCTGTGCCTAGGCAGCCAGCTTCTGCTACAGCAGTCGGTCTTTGCTTTCGAGAAGGGTGTGCGAAAGGGGGTTTAAAAAGCACTCTGTGTGTGGAATGGTGGCTAGTCCTTCACTGGCTTTCCACGTGGCAGCACTGCCACGTGTGACAAAGCACGGCCTTGTTCTGTGGTGGTGACCCAGGAGTCAAGCCCTGGACTCTATGCCACAAACAGCCTCCACTTCCCATAGGCTCACAGCACGTGGCTCCCCTCATCACATGCTATGCTGAGCCTGCTCCAGTCTGGAACAATTGCTCCTTCATGTGTGTGACTTAATTTTATCTCTAAGTAAGAGAAAGGAAGATTTGAAACTGCTAATGGCCCTGGAAAATGATGATCTTCTTCTTATTTTATTTTTACTTTTTTAATCTAAGGACAGGGTTTTCTTTTCCATGAGCTGCTTCTTTCTAAAAGAATTTTTATTCCAATTATTCAGACACCTGCTGGTGTCCCAGCAGCCCCCTGGCAGCAGGGAACCCTCTCGGGCTGAGCAGCCGAAGGAAACAAAGCCCAGAACAATGTTGTACAGGGAAACAGTACACACACCAGCAAGCCGGAGAGCACAGCAGCAAATGTGTTATTAGTCTGACATCACAAGGGCCTGCTTGTTTGTTTGCTTTACGCTTTTAAATCCCGATGCTCTCTCTTGCCGTGCCACATGTTGAATTTTTCTTGATTAAGTTGAGACTTTTATTATGCAGCGTCCCCTGAAGAATTACAGAGGGGAAGGAGAAAACCCAACTGCATATGGCAAAGGCAGTGAGATAGATACTGAATTCTTCCAGCTTGAAATGACAGGCAGTACAAATAAAGCTCCTTTGTAGCTGCTTTAAGACGTAGCATGTACCAGCCCATCTCAGCAAATATACCTTGGGAAAAGCCAAAGCAGGATCAGAGATGCACAGCGAGGGAAATTTTAAAGCTGCCAGTGCAAGTTTCTTCAGACACAATATGTTTGTACAGTACTGAGCACTGTCAATTTTGACTGTGTAGTAGCAGTAATAGCAATAATAATAATAATAATAATAATAATAACAATAAGTTTGTTAATTGTTAATTATTGTTGTTATTATTTTAGGACTCTCTAAGTCTTTAACTGTAAAAAGAACACTGGCCACCAAAACCGTCCAACTCCACTCAGCTAGGCAGGCAATGAATGGGATTGACCCTCCTGGCCAGACCATTTGGGCTACACCTTTCAGCCCCATTTCCCTCCTTCCAGTGAGGGCTGTGTTTTGCAAGAGATACAGCAGCATCAAAGCCAGTATGGCAGGACTTCCTCACTTGGAAAGAGGCTTCAAGCAGACATGAAAACTCTGTTGAAGTTTGCATTATGGTGCCAGAGCAGCACAAAACAGCTCTAGCATCTGGCCTCAGGGGCTCAATCAGTTCTGTATGAATACTCATATGATGCAGTTATCATCGGCAAAGCCCATAGCTAAGCGCCTTGCTACCAAGTCTCATGGCTTTGATTTAAAGAGCTCCCAGTAATCTGGGACAGTACAATTAACATATTTAATAGAGCGACTAATGGGAAAGAAAAAGGGGGGAAACCTGCAAACCGCAGCTTACGCTGATGACAGGGTGGGAAAGGAAAAAACCCCAGAAGTTTCAAACTACAAAAAGGGCACATGGAGACTAGTCAGTTTCTCCCTTTTATTCTGCACAGTGTAAGAAAAAGAAAAATGGATCACAGATACTAATTATCAGTCAGTAATCTCAGACAGATTGGTTTCTCTTTTCTAAGGTAATATATGAGATTTAAACATTTATTTTGGGACATTTTGACAAGCCTGCTCACCAAAAAGTAAATGATCTGCACTTTCTGGACACCAAATCCTTCCAAAATGTCTCACACCATGGCACACAAAAGATACAGAGTTATTTTAAAAACATACCTCCATTCCCTACCAGCAGGAGATCACAAACCATGCAGGTGGGTTATTTAAAGTGTTAGGCAACAACTAACATCTGTAGTTGTTCCACATAAGAAAATGGCAAATGAAATTAATCTAGTTCATAAACAGGATATAAACAAAAGTAGAATCCCTTAGTTAGGAACAGACAATGTCATTATAATTATCATAGGTAACACACAGCTCTTCTGGTCAGTTGGGGACTTAGTGCACTGATCTAGCTTGGGAAACAAGACCAGCTTCAGCTGGCTTGGAGAAGCAGCAAGAAGTAGTTCATCTGATCAATGGCCAGGTAATAATAATGTATTACATACCATATTGCTGAGTTATAGCTTTACAGTGCTGTAACAATTGCCAGACCAAAACTCTAGCAAGATAGCTGGATGACTAAATACATATTTATCTTTCACAGAGTCTTTTACATGGTTATTTAATTATCTCCAAACCAAGTATTCTAAACTGAAGAAATAGTTTCTAATTATATTCAAATGGGCACCTAAATAACCTTACTTCTGCCTCGGGTTTACTGTATGCAATATACCATGTAGCACATTCATTTCATATGGTTATTATAGCCAGTAAACATAAAATGATTACAGAGTCACTGTAGCAACTACGGTGACATATTAGATAAAATGGCTCTTTGGGTAAGGGCTTCCAGCTTTCCAATATTGTGTCTTCATTGTATCCCACTCTGGAGAGTGAAGGCAAGCTGTCCTTAGAGAAGAGGTTAAGTCACATTCAAATGACAAAGAAAAGCAGAGGTCACTTTTTTGCTTAAAGCACTCTGGAGTTTTATTCCTTCTAGAAACAATAGAGAAGGGAAGCAATGTTGAAAGATGGCAAGTGTTTAAGGAATTTCCTCCATCAGAACATGATTTTTCAGTGTTGGCAAGAAACTATATTTGGCAAATAATGACACTAAGTGGAAGATGATCATATTTCTTTAACAATGTAACCTACAGACAAGAGGTTTTATCCGTCATTAAAATAGGTCCAACTTTAGGTGTTTACAGAATCTGTTTCTAATCAAGCTAGTTAATGGATTTACTTGTAAACTTGGACAATACATGAACTATTTACAGAGTATGGGTAGCACTCATCTGAGCTCACTTGAGTGCTCTAAGATTCAGGTACGTGGGTCAGCTGGGCATCTGGACTCCCTCATGGAGGACAGAAAAAGTGGTGCAGCAGTAGGGAGCTGATTTGTTGAACTGCATAGACCTCTTGCTCTCCAGATGTGACCAGTGTCCACATGCACACCTGTTTTTTTAGCAACGTTAGATGAATCCCATCCCTATTAAAAGCAGATTATGATGCTTCCAATTCCTTGGCAGTAGCATTGGCTAAAAAATTTTCAGCCCCACTCCCACCACCCCTACTCATCTCTCTCCCCTCCAATCCCCAAGAAGGACTGGTTATTCCTCTCCTTTGCACCAGCTCAGCTAACACAGAGATATAAAATTATTTGCATTGAAGAAGCACTTTTTTCTTATTATCCATCTGTTTTTCTATTGTCTTCCTGTCATATTTTTTTCCTTAGACATCTCATTTTCACCAGTCCTGGATACACCAGCAGTAAAACAGACACAGCAGTGGAGGCAGAGAAGGTATAGGGAGAGGGTATATTGGATCCACTGATGAAGGATCCATCACATGGAACTGCACCCTAATTTTCAAGAGGACAGTGCATTTCTGTGTTCATTTAGACAGCTCAGAGGCTATATGCAATACGCAACACTGTCACAGCATTGTCTTCACAGCGAGAGCAATCTCTATTCATCCTCCTTCCTCAGTGTTCCCTTATCCCTCATCTTCAACTACTGTACACCAGAAAGGCAGAGCACAAAGACACCTCGCCCAATTGGCCATCAGTGAGACGAGCTGACACAGTACTCTGACATCCCCTGCACCATTCCTTTTACACCTGCTCCTTGCCAGGCTCTTTCAGGGCACACCTTCCCTGGGCCCCTCCCACAATCCTTCATCAAATGGGAGTCTAAGGGCCAGGACAGCCACCTTTAGCCTTTCTGCATTGCTGCCTTGCTCTATCACACAGTACCCAGCTTGGATTTGTGCTGCCCCCCAGGCCAGAGAAGCAGACCTCCTTCCACCCCCACATCATTCCCGTGCCTGGATCAGACAGCTCCCCTGCAGCTGCCTGTGGCCTTGTTCCAGAAAGTGTTATCCTAAAAATTTAGTAGAAGTGCAAAATACCTCCTTGATACCCCATGGTTAACATCAATAGAGTGACTCCAGGAATTTACTGAGTACACTGGAAGAGGAAAAATTTTAGCAAAATAGAAAATAAATAAATAATTTCTCTACAGATATTTAGACATACACATACACATGCGGTGAGATGTTACAACTTAATTTGCTTGTGAAAGGCACTGAACTGATTCAGTGTGGTTGCTACAGTAGATGTGTCCCCTAAACAGTAACTCAGTGCACAGAGAATTACGTTCATTCGTGCATCAACATTTTTGAGTTAAGATCCTTCTTTATTCCAAAGATTGTTGATTAGCCCCCTTTCAAACTCAGTATCCGCTGTCTGCACCTAACATGAATCATGTTCTGCACAGGACACTGCTGATGCTTTGTCACAAACAACCTAGGAATAAAAAGATCGGCATTTCAGTTTATTTTTCTTGCATCTTGTTAAAAAACCTACCAGGAATTTTGAAGAAACCTAATGCATAAATACATATTTTGTCTGATTCAATAGCATATACAATTCAAATGACACTGCATTAGAAAATCAAGGGGCTGCTGTTATTCACCAACACATTAAATACAAGCAATTTATTTCTTTACCTTGATATTAGTCAGAGGGCCAAATCAGAAAATGATACAACATCACTTAGCTGCCTGCCCCACCTTCCCCCCAACAAGCAAGCAGAAAGCTACTGACCGCTCTAACACAAAAAGCTTTTTTTTTAATCTTATCAACCATCACCTCTTCTGAGCCATGAGGACAATAACAGATTGGTATTAGCAATCTCAGCCCTGCTCAGACAGTTGGAGGCTTGCATATCTTAACTGATGTGCCTAATTAGATACAGCAGTGATTCAGCCTTCAGCTGCGGTTCTGTGGTGCTGCTTCTAGCGCCCATCAGCGTGCTCTGCATCACCCGGTGACTGAGGTGTTTACTGTTCATCACAATCGCTGCTATCTGTCAGAAGTGATATCAGGCTGGTTTCCAAAGAACACCACTCCTTCTCTTATTTATACGGAAGTACTTTCACTGGAAGGAGCAAGTTATCTTTGACTGAATGTTATTCCAGTGGAAGATAATAGCCTGGAAATCTTGGTGTCTTCCAGCCTTGGACAGAAAAGTCTGCTGAGCTTTCCAGGGGTGTCACAGAGGAACACTTTGGCACGCTATTCAGTCTCTGTGCCTGCTCACTCTGCTTAGTGACGTGGAAAGCTCTATCTCATGGGTTGCAGGCTTGCGAATTCTTACTTGTCATTAACTGGATGACATATTTTCTCTCTCTCTCTCTTTCTTTTTTCTTCCTTTTTTTTAAAATTTTATTTCATTTTATTTTAGGTGGAATGACTTTCAGTATCTAGCAGTGTGAACTAAAGATGAACTGCTGTTCTGGAGGGGAAAGGTCTGTATGTCATTAACCTCATCAACCTCTGTTGATTTAACAGAAAATGTAAGCAAAGAAACGTACCCTAAAGAATGGGAAAAAAATCAGTGTTTTCTCAGGCTTTACCCTTAGTAGATTAGAACAGCAAGAATATCCTTCAACAAACTTCAAAAGTAAAAGTCATGGTAGATTACACATTGTATTTGCAGATTTAAAATCACAACAGTCCATAGCTAAAAATCTAGGTGCCTCATCTTCATTTGGGGTAAAAAAGCACAGCTCTGCTGAAATAAGAAGATGGCACCTACTTATGTGAGCCAAGGCTATTGCTCCTTAATATCAAAGCCTATTATCACTTCTACTTACTTGCCAATTGTTACATTTAGTGCTCTGTTTTCCATTGCAATAGTAGACCTTTAAGGAAAGCTGGGAAATCCAGCTCTTTATCAGTGATGTTTTCAACTCTAATAGGAGATGTACAAGGCCCCAAACTCAGCTCTTTGTGAATAAAAAGGCTTTTAATTCATCTTTAAGGAAACAATTAGAGATCATCCAGAGCATATTACGTTCAGAGCACATAAATTAATCTGATTTTTCTTTTCCTCTAGCAAGGCTATTATGTATCTCTTTTCTTTTTCTTCCAGGTTGGCTTTTATTTTCTTCAGGTGCAACTGAAGTTTCCTAAGGCAAAAGGAACTGAAAAAGAATCAGCAACATCTGGAGTTATCTACACTTCTGCCAAATAAAGCGAACATGTCTGAAGAGGGCTGTTTCTCAGAATAAAAAGGGAAGTGATGACTAATAAGGAAATGCAATTTACCAAAAATATCTCATTTTGCCTTTTCTTAAATATATCAGTCTTGTAAGTCTTCTTGACCACTTAAAAGCCCTGCTTGGATCATGCAACAGTAAGATTTGTCCAGAAAGAACAAATGTTTGGCAGTTTTGTATGCTATTTGGAGGTGAATGCAAGTTTAGAGATCATTTGATAGTACCTTATAAACTGTAGACTTTGCATCTGAGTTAACTTCCCTCAACGCCGTTTTCATCAATATGAACAGGCAAAGTAGGACTCATCACACTTTTAAGCAGACATCTAGAATAGCTCAGCCAAAGTGCACCGTAAAAGCTGCAGTTGCTCTCCTTTGACTGAAAAGGCAGCTCAGGACAGCTACCTCAGCCATGACATCTACACCTGCAGATGTCTAATGTTAGGAAATATGACAGTTACCTCCCAAAACTGTCTTGCAGAATCATCCCCCCTTGCATTCCTCCTTATCTTAGCATCTCCTTGCTGTAACTGGCACCGTCCTGAAAAGGAGTGGACCATCATCCATAGACAAGAGAGGCTTTTGTCTTCTTTCTTAAGAACTTCTCTTAGAGGTCCTTAACAAAGAGGTGATACGAGCATAAGCATTTTTCTGTTACTTTGGTATATTCAGCTTAACTTTCTTGTCCTTACTTCCAAGCCCTTATTCTTAGTCCTCCTTCCCATCCTGTTTCTTTTTGTTCCACCTTAAATTTCATTCTCTAAGAGCCCTCCTTATTTAAGTCCCTCCAAAAAATCATTCCTAGCCACTTGGCTATGTTAATCCTGACCTAATGTGCTCACAGCTCTGCCAAATAGTTACTGGAGCCAACCTAGTGTGCACCTTCCTTAAACAGCAGTTATGGGATCCCATCACGTACAAATCGTCCTGTCAGAATTTCACTTACGGGCTAACCATGAATACAGGGATGAGACACTAAAGGTAGGTGTGCAATCACTCGAGTCAATGCAGCAACAGACGCCTCCAGAGGAGCTCTCAGATCGTGTGCAGTTTTAAGTGCCCCATGGAGATACCCTTTTCTTTTCACTAGTTACACAGAAGGAGGCCTGAGTGGCAATATTCCCTATTTTGGGTTATCCATGAAGTGCCAAAAGATAGTTAGGGTGAACTTGAGCTTGTATCTTTTCTTTTTATATCTTTTCCTTTTATAGGAATACATCTTAACATTTCTTTTAATTCTTGGAAATAATAAATACAAACAACTACAGCGGCACAGAACTTTTAGTTGCCTCAGGGCACTCTGTCTGCTCTGAAGCCTATTCTCACCTTAAGTTTACTGATTCTTCAGCTGCTATTGATGTTAAGAGGAATGCTACATCTGGCAAAATAAGGCCTGTTGACATCACTGATGGACCCCACTGATCAACAATGCAAAGAAAGGAAAACAAAAGCAGGAATGGAAGGAAAAGGGAAATAAAATCAGGCTTTATACCTTTACTAAAAGCCTCTAATATCCTCTCTCTGTTACTACAAAAGCCAAGGGATGTTGCAAATTTGGGTACACTGGAGTGCAATTTTCTTCTCTTTGATGTAGCTGATGAAACAACAGGTCTCTCCTCTCTTCACGTTCAATACAAACAGGAAAGGGACTCAACCCAGCATGAAACTGGGAGCAGTGCCTGAGCTGCCCCTCTCCTGCTAGCTACAGGGGGATGGGTGCTAATAGCAGGGAACGTCGTCCCCAAAGGTACAAGGGGTTCAGAGTGACATGGCAGGGTCTTGGGGAGTAAGCCAAGGTCACCCTTTGGCAGCACAGTCCAGGGTGAGCAAAGCAGAGCATACGCAGGGATCTGCCCCATCCTGTAGCGAGCATCTGCTCAGAAGAAAGACAAACTTGACAATCTTCCCCTTCAATTTTTTTATCATTTGAGGAATGCATGAGGAAATCACATGATCCATTCAGCCTAACTCACATGAACTTAGAGAAGCATGTGGCTTGAATTTTACAGCCTTTTCTTATCATTAGTATTTTTCCTTCAAATCTCACATTTTGTTGGGCTCACAGAACAAGGGCAGAAGGCTGTCCGGCAGCTAATTTGAGGCCTGCTGATTGCCTGTGACTGCAAACAATCTGCAGCTTACTGGATAAACTGTCTTCTTTGTATTTCGAAAATAGTCAGCACAAATCCAATTAAAAATGTTTCTTTCCTTTCAAATATTATATTGTTCTGAGCGTTTCTGTGTAAGCAGGGAACCCTGGATTACATTCCTCTCCAGGGGATCCTAAATGTTTATACAAATCACAGTAGGCAGCATTACAACACTTCCAACTTTTGCCACATGCACTTTGTCTAAACGCGAGCTTGGTCAGAAATCTGTCACACTGCAAACTGTAAAAAAGAGAAATGAAAGAAAACTGTCTTATTTTTGTTCCTTTTGAGGATGTAATTCTATTAACAGTTCTGTACGTCTTTTCCCCATCAATTTAATTACGGATTAATTAATTCTTAGCAGTTTTCTAAAGCCCAGCAAAATATCATCTGACCCAAAACATTTCACAGCAGGGAAAAAAGACAAGTCAGATAAAGAGAAAATCCATCATTTGGAACAAAATGGTGTTTAGAAGAACAGGCAAGGGTAGAAAAAAGATCAGCTCTCCCTTTTCTTCAGCAAACACATGCCGCTGTGTGTCTTGCTCATTACATTTCACTCCTTTCCATTTCTGCACATCATGCCCCAGAGTGGGCTTAACTACAAACTGGTGATGCTACATCCAAGGACTCCTTGTTTTATGCCTTTTCTTGAGTATATCAACATCAAAGTCGTTAAGATGGAGCCATGGCCACGACTTTGCCTTCAGTGTTGTACCACAGTCATGGTACAACAAAGCCTGAGATCTTTTCAAACAGGCACACAAAGCCTGAGATCGCTTGGAGGTGCAACCCAGATGATTTAGCTTGTCTCTAACGCTGAGGCAACGTGGTGAGAAACAGAGGGGTCCACATTACAAATGCCCAGACCCTTGCAAAGGTAACTTTTATTGTTGCCTGAGATAATTTTGGGAAGGGCTTGAGTTTGCACCCTTCTCTGTGAGCTTGTGTGCTGCTCCTACCAGGCAGGTTGTGACTGCCATCTGCTTACATTTATGTTTTTATAGGGCCTTTTATCACAGGGCTCCCAAAGCACTTTACACACTTACACCTTGATTCTCTGTTGTAACAGGAGGTGAGTTTAAATTAAAATAATGTGCAGGTCGTAATCTTGGAATTGGGCTTTAGAGCCTCCTTTTTCACCTCTCAAGTGAGGCTATTACAAAGCAGGTACAAATAGCCAGAGTCAGGCATTTCAAGCCACAGTATGAAAATGAGGATATTTCTGAGAATGGAGAAAAGAGAGACTTAGAAAAAAGGAAGCGATGTTTCGCATGCATTGCTGATAAATCTCACTATTAAAAAGAGAAGCACATCCATGCCTTTGACAACTGTGCAGAGGGATAACACTCCACGTGCCATGAAAAAAAGGAAGCACAGCTCAAAAAAGCACTTACCTCCTTGTCTTTATTTACAATTATTGGTGGATGACTACTGCATGTAACAGGGAAGCCCAAAGAGAGGAGAAGCCTTCTTCCAGCAGAAGAGCTGCCCCATTTCAGCGAGGGGGAGCTGATATTCTCAGCTATTGCAGAAGGTCACAGTGGCAGGCCAGGAAAGGCACAAGAGATGACACGTCCCTCCTGTACACACAGCAGGCATAAGTGACATTGCTATGCTGACCGCCTGGAGAAGGGGACAGAAGCTGAAGCAGCGCAGGAAGCTGAATTCGGGAAGCGCGGGAGCAGAGAACAGGAGTTCATTTTTGGAGGTGCTTCCACAGGGTTAGCAAGTTAATTAGTTGCACAGCACGGGCCCAACCACCATGCCATGAAGCTTTTTTTATTAAATCTGCTTATTTCTGGACCCTCTGTTGCTAATTCGACTGCCACTGGCCAGGCCAATCAGAGAGAGCATGCTGCTCCTCCGGGCACAGGTGGACACCCACAGCCGACTCTTGCACCTGAGCCAGCCACCTCGGGCTCCTTTACTGAGAATGCAGAGAAAGGTTTTCCTTCAGGAAACACTTCCTCTCTTCCTGGAACTGATGGAGAAAATAGGACAAATTGTTTGTACCCAGCAAGTGTTTGCTTCATTCCACACTGCAATCAGGAGAAAGGACATTTGTCACACCATCCACCCTGCTGAATAGGTGAATAGGCCAGTGAATCTGCTTTTGCAGAGCAATTAAAAAAAGAAAAAAACCCAACACAGAGACATAAAAATAAAAATATAAAACCAAAACCAAACAAAATAAAAATAAAAATAAGTAAAAATAAATATAAATTAAAATTAATTAAAATAAAAATTAATAAAGATAAATAAAAATAAAATTAAAATTAAAATTAAAACAAACAAATTAAATTAAAATTAAAATTAAAATTAAAATTAAAATTAAAACAAACAAATTACTGTAAAAATTAAAGCTGGTTACCTACAACTGGGTCTTCAAGACACACAACCATACATACACAAGCACATTCCTAGGAAGCATAAGTTGTCAGTTTACACCATGGCACACTAACTTGACTTCCCAGATCAAAGCACCTGATCCAGAGGGAAAGGCTGAGAAGGTAAAAAAAGACATGAGAATAGGAGGTGAGCAGGCACGGGGTAAAGAACCAGGAGAGGCAGGGAGAGTAGTGGAAAAATAGTATCAGAGACTGAAAGGAAAAAGCAGAAGCTGCAACATTATAGACCTGGTTCATTCCTGAACCCTTCTCTTTCTGCTCTAAGTCTTTCCCCCATCCATCCTGACCCTCATTTCTCTTCTGTGGCTCACTTTGTGCATTCATTGCAGCTCCGCTCACTCCTTCACCTGCACAGACTCATTGCCACCCACAGAAAATTCCTCCAAACATCAACCTGGGCTGGATTCTGGAGCAAAGGGGGCCTGAAATAGCTCCCGCTGACACCCTGCTGTTGCAGATAAATAACTCGGCACTCACTGGAGCCGGGACTGTAGTCCAAGTCCTCTGGCAGTTTTATGAAACTCTAGCTGCTCCTCGCCTCTGCTTTTCAAAAAGCGCATGAAACAAAATGGCTTGTTCCGGGGCAAATGACACAATGGTGTTAAACGGCATGATTTGTTTGTTTGTTTCATCCCAGGAGGGGAGGAGGAGGGAAGGAATGTATATTTGATCTAATCCATACCATTTTTTTTGTTGCTGTTGTTTCTGCTAAACTCTTTTTTTAAAAAAAAATCAAGGTTTTGAACTGTCCTACACAAAAGAAGTTTGAGGGAAAAAGAGGGCTATTAGACCACTTTTCTCTCAAGACTTGTTTGACCCTCTGACACCTCAGCCTGGGAGGAACTCACTTACGAAACCTAGCGCTCAGAAATAAATTTTAAAAACAGCCCAAGCTGCCCCACATTCAGGAGCAAAGCTGTTTATTTACTCTGCCTTCTCTTGCAGTGCCTGTATGCTTGTGTCAGAGCATGCTCTGAATTGCCCACTGACCTACATTCCCTGGGACATGAGGCCATGCCTCCCTGCTCCAGGGCTCGGCAGCACCCCTTGCCCTGGCCCTGCGCTCCCTCTCCAGCGTTGCTCTTCCAGCAACACTCTGCATAAGTGGATAATGTCTCGGGCCACCGAAGCATGCTTTTAAATGGATAGCCAGCCAAGTGTATATTAATTAAACTTAAAAGTTCTATTTATTGCCAAACACAGGGGGATTACACAGACAACAAGTGGCGGAAAGTACTCCAAAATGTTCTCACCCCTTTAATTACTATGCTATAGTTAGCCCGGTGAACTGATGCATAATCAGCGCTGCTGTACGCGCTGTTTACAGCAAGCACTCGGGAGAAACACACTTACTTCATGGCCTCTCTGAGCAGCTGCCACGTTTGGAGGGGCAGGAGGAATACAGAAAGCACTGAACAGCCTTTTCTTTATCTCCTGCCCTCAAGGCTGCTCTTCTCCAGCACCCTGCTGTGCTCCCTGGTCCTGGGGGCTCTGCCACCAGCCCGTGACCCCTCAGCAGCACTACCAGTCCATCGCACCAAATCTCCCATAGAGCCCAATATGTACCTTTCCCAGAGCTGCCATCATGGAAGTTAATCACCATTGCAACCATACTTTGCTGCTGGCAGTTTTTAGAGCTGGGCATCTTACTAGTTGGAATTTATTTTACACCTTCATGTTTCATGTGCTTACAGCTCATGCATTTTACAGGGGAGCTGAGCAGCCAAGTGAAGAAGCCAGGAAGATCTGGACCCCCAAGAGGCTGATCCTGTTCCCCTGAGTCTGTCACTGGAACCAGCCACTTGAATTCAGAGACATCAGCACTAGATCCAGCAATGTGATGCCACTCTCAGGGCAGCTTGCAAGCCCTCACCAAAAGTGTATTTTCTTCACAAAAAGTGAAGATGAAAAAAGGAGCAAAATGTGGTAAAAAATTAATAGCCCAGTTTGAAATAGCCCTTCTCTCACTCACACATACAACTACACAGAGTTAATAGCACTGACCTCTGTGCTCCTCTGTTTCCCTATCTCCCAGCAGTGCCTTGCTGGCAGTAGCATATTGCTGTCTGCTACTCAACTTGGCTGCCTTCAGCACTGGCAGCTCATTTTCCTTCCCTGAATCCTCAGACCCTCAGTTCATTTCCAGGTGTTTTCATTGAAATAGCATGGAAAAGAATACACATGCACCTATTAGCAAGCTAGCAAAAGGAAAACCTTTCATCCTCTTGCATTTTCACAACTGATTGCAATCGAAACAGCAAAATGCATTTTCCACGTGATCCTGGGTCTGTGTTTCAAAAATTGTACCTACTCCCAACCGTACATATTTCCCCATCCAGACAACCTGAACAATATGAGGAACAGGTAACTAAAGTCATGGTAAGCATGGGAAACAGTTGAGTAAATCACATTACAGCATCACAATCTCTGCCACTACCTTCTAACAAGCAGTCTCAGGTACCTGATGCATTTACTACCTCCATACCCATATAGTTAGCAGCTCTTTGGACAGCAGTCATGCTGAACTGTCACCAAAACAGTCTGACTTCATCTTCCAGGACCTCAGAGTCTCTCTCACAAGGTCCAGCAAGCTGCTCTTCCACAAGGTAGAGTGAGGTGAAGGTATAAACACTCCCAGCTGCAAGCCTTGGGCTTCTCTGTAAGATCTGCATCTCTCTGACTGGCTAAAAACATGACCTGGGGGAATCATCCACACATCTAGAGCTACCAGAGCAGAGAACACTTTGGCCACTGTTTCTCATCAAATACACCACCTGTCATGCTCTACCTCCAAAAGCTCTGATGCTCAGACTGAGACCAGGATGTCTAAGAATTTAAGGATGAATCTAGAAAAAAGAGATTCAGCAGCTTTCACATTCCACAAACAGAATAACACCAAAGCCTTCGAAGAGTAGCTGGTCAGAAATTTTCTGGTCAAAAACCAGAAATTCATTCCTTCCCAAACTTGCTGCTTTCCCAAACACAGCTGACATCTCAGCTCCTGGGAACCTCACTCAAGGCTTTGGAGGTGAGCCTTGGGATTTGGGATGGCTGTTCAGCACTGAGGGTCTCCTTCCCTGCAGAACTGCCCTGGAGTCAGAAGCCTCAGGAGTTGCTAGCAAAGGCTTAATGTCAGGGCTGCATTCCACTGTCCCCTCTGTTCCACTGAGCAGGTGTAGAGCTGCTTCCAGAGCTGCTGGAAATTTCTTCAGTCTTTCTTTTCTTTGTTTGCTTTAATATACATCACATTTCAAAACAATGGCATTTCTTTCAAACTGAAATCCAAATTTTTACACAGCTCTGCAGTTAGTGTCTATATTGACAATGTCTGGACCAGAAGGCAAAATTTGTACACTTCCAAATTACTTGCAGGCATATTAAAAATGTCCTAAGGTGAATAGCTGGCAGATCAGCAAACTGAACAATCCCAAATTACACTGAAGTTCCTGCGTATACTTCCATGTTCATTTACCTCCTCACAAACCGACAGAAAATGTTCCCTCTCATAGGACAAGCATTGCAAAAGTGGGGTTAAGATGCAGAACTACTTTGTGTCTTCATCTGGCACAGCTTTTGCTGGACAGATGACTCACATTCATTCTGCTCTTAATTGCTGAGTCTTTTGAAGACTTATTCTTATGCTGTTCTATCTTTCTGTAATGGGTTAAAAATTAATTTCCTTTTATATGGCAGTGTGTTTCCATACATCCCACTGCCAGGTGTTGAAGTGAACCAAGTGGCAGTCCATGCTGCTCTGAACCTTGACTGTGTTTCACAGGCTTGCTAGGACTGTGTCATGAAGGCATTTTGAAATGCAGGAGAAGAGGCAGTTTGCCCTTTCTTTAGAGACCATCAAACACAAGTGCTGCCCAAAGAATTGCTATGCATGCGAGTGGTGATGCCCTAAATGTATTCTCTGGTCTCAGGGTTGTCTGCAATGAGGGTGGTGGCAATGGTGGATGTTACCAGCCTCAGAGTGGGAAGATGCAGATTGCCCCTGAAGACCTTTCTCAGATATTTAGGAAGAAGTTTCGCTCCCTGGGCAGTATGCTGGGCCACTACGCCAAAGACACTAGAAGAGCTCTTTATACCACATGAAAGCCTTCTCCTGGGCACAGTCCTGGGTCCTGCAGACCCCCTTGGCTGAGCTCAGCCCTTCAGTGCATCACTGTGGACTTACTCAGGCATATGCACATGGCCTTTAGGTCTGAAGCCCTCCTGTTTGCCCAGAAAGCACTGCTCCTGCTGGCATCTGGTTCCTACAAAACCCATCCCCCGACTTTTGTGCCATTTTCCACACTACTGCATCAGCAATGGCACAGCAGCCAGTTCCTTGCCAAGCCAACCCCAGACCATGAATGTTCCTTCTGTTCCTCAGGCCATTACAGGAATGTCACCAACTGGACACTGAGTAGGGCAACTTGAGGGTCACACGGCACCCAGCAGTGATCCAGAAGTTCCTGTGTAAGTGATGGGCACCCTGCAATCCAAATAAATAAAATTTCCTGTGTAAATACAACACACAGTGATGCTGTCACTGATTCGCACGTAAAATAGCAAACGCACAGCCCAGCTTGTTTTGTAAGATGGAGGAGCGGCTTGAGATACAAGTTAAGTAGGGTTTTATTTCTGGCTTCACCCCTAGGACCAATGCTCACTGATACTGATATTTAAAGAAGTGCTTTCTTCAGCATGGCTACAATCCAGGGTGTGTGGTGGTCTTTTTTTTCCTATGCTGGCTTCAAACAAGCTGTGGGTGTCTAGGTGGGTGGGTTGAGTGACATATTAGTGAGGAAGCTTCCTCCCCTTTCAGAGCTGCATGGAGAAGTCAGAAAGGCGTAGTTTTAGAAAGTGACAGGCAGATCATGTTGGACTATTGCTAATGAAAAAGGGTTTAAATCCATCAAGAATCTTGAATTTGGAACTGCACTGCTACAGAGAGCAGGGTGAAGTGAACTTCAGTAACCTCTATAAATATTATCTGTCATTTAATTTCAGATTTGCTCCTCAGAAAGCCTTTCAAAATGCACGCTGCCTCCTTTCAGCTCCTGGCATCCAATCAAACCAGCTATCTAACAACAAGGAGCAGAGGAAGTCTGTCCTTCGCCTCCATTTAGAAGTGAAAGATTCCCCCTTCCCTCCTGCCCACCCCCCCGCCTGACTCTGAAGGTCTACCAATTATCTCCTTTACCTGCTGCATTAAAAAGTAAAACATATGAGTTGCCAGAGATACAGAGTCTGAGGACAAGCCACTGTGGCAAAGCCATGACATTAGAACAGATGGAAAACTTCTCGGGAACAAAATGTGCACAAAAAAATGGGTTCTGGCTTTGAAGTGTATATTCACGGTGGGTGCTTTCATGTCTTTTGAAAAGCCCTAGCTCAAATATGACCTACTTAGGCAACATTCTTATTTATGTCTCCAACTAAGGAGCAGTATATTTAGCAAATGAGAGGAAATCATCCCCCTGTCATGTTTATAGATTGGAGCAAACTTTGCTGTTTAATTCTTCAACAGATTTGTCTCCATAAAAGTGGATGTAATTTAAACACTGTTAAAAAAATCAATAAATTCCAGAAACTTGGGATAAATGGAATCATAATTTCAAATATATATATTATATATGTACAGACATACATACAGAGAAATAAAGAGAGAACATTTATTCAGTAGACTGCAGTTAAACCATATTTATTTAACTGGTTCAAGAGTAATGGATAAGGCTGAGCAAAGGTGGAGAGCGAATCATAAGACTTTGCCATTTTAATTGATACTAAATGCTAACTATTCTGTAAGACAATAAGGAACATAGAATTTCTTAACTCTTCATAGACTAGGTAGGTTTACCCGAACCAAAATGAAAGGAGATTAAAACGAAGTTAAAATATTGTTAAATTCAAGGAATTTAAGTTGAAAGGCACTTCAGGAGAATATTTAGTTCATCTCCCAAAGGAAAGATGAATGAGACCCACGTTACTCTGGACTGTAATCTGTCTAACCCCCAAGGATGGACATTTGGTAAGCTTCCAAGCAGGCTATTTCCCCTTTTTGCAATTATCTTTAGTAGAAGGATCTTGCTGGCATCTAAGCCACATCTCTCACTGAGGTTACAGCCCATTACCCCTTGTCCCAGTAGACAAAGAGTACACATTATTTCTTTCTGCTTTTTAGTAACTTTCCAAGATTTATCATGTTCCTTCTTTAGATATGGCAACCTCAGTTTGTTCAGTTTTCTCTGACAGATCATGTTCCTCATTGATCAAAACTGTGTCACCCTATTGACTCACATCTCACCTAATCCTCTTCTAAGATGATCCACTCCAAAACCCAGAGCCTTGTCTTCAAGAAGTCACCTACTCTGCATTAACGCTGTTCAGTGTTCCTGCCTCAACAGAGGAGAGTCTTGCCTCTGTCCATGCCCCAGTTTGTACAGGCCACCCATCCAACTTCTCCAGGTTACTTTACACTCTGAACCCATTCTTCACCCAGCCCACAGCCCACCCCAGCCTGCAATGCAAACAAGAACCTCTGCTTTCCACCACCCCACTGCATCACAGTCTGTCCCAGCACAGATCCCAAAGCACCCCACTCAAAGTCCCCTTGCAGTTTCACAGGTAGCCATTGGTAATTGGTCTCTGACTACTGCTTGCTAGACAGCTGAGTACTGAGCTGAGAGGACAATTTCTTCTCATCCTGCTTTCCCCATGTTGCTTCTGACTATGTCTTGTAAAACAGTATGAACAATCTTATTAAAATCAAGACACCTGACAACCACTGCTTTTTTCCTACCAACAAGGTCTGTTGCTGTGTCTCAGAAGGAAAAGAGATTGGTTTCAGGTGATTTACTACTGACAAATACATGCTGGCTGTCCTGTTCACATCCTCGTTCCCTTCAAGGGGTTTATGATCTGTTGTTTGATTGTTTGTTCCATGTATTGGCAGGTATACAACTTGACTACAAATCCCCAGGTTCAGCTTTTTCTCCTTGTTATGGATAGACACTATCTCTGCCCTTTTTCCATTATCCAGGACCTCTCCTGTCCTTCATGATTTTTGGGGATAAATACTAAACTTTATGGTACTGTTTCAGCCAGTTCTCTGGTTCTCCCTACCCCCAGCTGAATTTCATAAGACCTAATATATTAAAAACCATTTTATCTCAGTATTTTCTAATCTCATTTTTCTCTACTGTAGCCTGAACTATTATCCTTTAGTCGCCGGCTATATTAACCCTCCAATCATAGCTGAACTTGTTAGGAAACACTGATTCAGAAGCTGGTAACACAATTTGCTTCAGATAACACTATTCATTTTGGGGGAACATGCTAGTCTTTCACAACCTTTTCAGGCCAAACATTTCCAAAGTTCTCAAGTTGTTTTGTAGCTACCTGATGCTCAAAGACCCCCTTAATCTTCTAAATTGAAAGAAGTGCTTGGCATCTTAAAAAAAACAAACCCCCAGTTGAGGTTTGTACTTTGTATCTCAAGACAACTGTGACTCTTCCTGATCAAAGCAGATCTGAAAATACCATAGGAGTACTTACCTTGTCACTGCTCCAGCTAAACGTAGAAGGGTTGTGGTGTGCAGAAACGCAAGTACATCATCAAACCCCTGCAAAATCCTGTCCACATTTTCAGTGAGAGCTCCAAACCTTTTTTTTGCAACCCAACAGTTTGGCCTCCCTTAAACTCTGCTTAATTCTCACACCTCGCCCTCCCAAGTCATAACATCATATTTATACTAGTCTCTTTAATACTTGTTTAGAGAACACTTACGAATCCACTGATGAAATTTAAAAACCCAAAAGACACACTTTCCCTTAAAATGGATTAAAACAGTGTCAGCTCCCTTGAAGTTAATGAATGAATACTATTCCTTAGAGCTGTTTTTATTCCTTCTGATATCCTAAATGATGCTGAATCAGAAAGGGTGAAGTAACTGAAATCCAGATATGTTAGTTTCTGCTCCATTAGGAAAAGGAAAAATCAATTTGGCAAAACATAAAAGAAGGAAATCAATAGGAAAAGAAATTTTATTTTCAGTTGAAAACTAAGAATACATTACAAACAATGGTGAGTGAAAATTATTCATTGATTTGTATAACACCTTTTACAAGCCCAAAAAGTGCTCCAAAGAATTATAGATTATTTAAACCTAAGGATCACTTACCACCAAAATGCATCTATCTCTGGAGCAGAATGCAGTTGCTACAAAATTGCAATAGCAAACACAACGCCACAGCTTTAGGGCACGAATGCTTTATCTGAAGATGCATCAAGGGAAGTCGAAAATGCAGAATGGAATTATCCAGGCTGGAATATGACCACACTGCAACTATATCGATTTCAGTTTAAGCTTAAACTCGTGGAAGATAGGCCCATCAGCCCATAAAACAAACTTTGGCTCACAAAGTCCCTAAAATGCTCTGGGATAATGTGCCAGAGGATGGGTCATTCTGTGTTTGGCCTATTCCTTCTGCTGTTTGCCTGGTGACTGTCAGAAAGCCGATGGCACTGGGCTGATGGCCCCAGCAGTGGAGCAGCCACCTCTGGCAGGGAGGAGGGCAGGTGGTGCGGTGCCCAGGCAGCGTTTTGTGTCCTCCTGAATCACCGCACTCATCCGGAGGCACTCTAAATCCTCCACGTTAAGCACACATTAAGTTGTTTCAGGATATGGGCCACATTTATAGCACTGTCATTAGAAGCAAGGGCTCGCACTGCATAAAATTACACAAAGTACCTTTTGTACCTCAAGATGTACTTAGCAAGCAAACTCCTAGGGGCAGGGAATGTGCAGTCTTCTGTTTCTCTAAAGCACCTTATTCAATTACGGCAATATAAAAGTGATTTATAACAATCTATTAAAAATACAACTCAAATGACTTATCACTCCCAGGGTCCTGGGAATACACTGTAGGATTTGCCATTTAATTGTAAATCAAATCTAGTGGCCAGTACCTCGTGTTTTAGAGGAAGATGAAAACTATTGATACACCTCACCAATTGCAAATGCAGCGTGTCTTGGATGATACGATCTTGGGTCATCACCCAGTATATGACTGAGGGGAAGCAGAAATGTAGAATAAAGTGGCAGACATTTCTGCTCCCTACAGTCTGTAACCCAATCAATTCTTCCACTGATCAGGAAGCTTCCACGAGTCCAAGGGCTGCTGCAGGGCAGGTAGGCAGGCACACTTAAAACACTTGCCATCACTGCCATGACAGTTTCTTTCTCCCTCAGCTTTCTCTGGAAAAGCTTCTTGGGAAGATGAAAGTCCAAAATAGCAGCAAGACAGAATAAACAGCTTGCCTAAAAGGCCACAAGCTGGGCTGGAAAGAAATTCACAAAGCATCTTGTACACACAGTCCTAGGCAAACTGCATTGCACAGGATGACCCAGAGCTCTAGGGACAGCTGAAGCTATTCGTGGGGTAGAAACAGAGCACCTGTTTCATCCCACCCAGTTCAACAATCCAAGTCTACCTGTTCTGTGCTAAAACCAAGGACATGCAATAAGAAAATCTCAGTTCAGAAACCTGACCCCTCTCTTTTCATTTTCAAAATATACAAGAGCTAGTACAGAAGCCTGCATCGGTATCAAAATCAAAATAGACATTGTGTGCATCAGAGGCACGCATCATATCTGATAAAATACTCCTAATTCTCACCATCAGCAGACAGGGCTGGAAAACATTCACATGCTGGAACTGCCTGATTTTGATAAAGTGTGTTGATAAAGCTGTATTCATAGGAATGCCCAGGCCAGGAACTGACCTCTTTGGCCAATAAACTCTTTCCTCTGCTTACACTGACAATGATATCTGGCAGCTCTTTTCATAAGCTGGTAAAGCTGTACCTTGAAAACAATGTCAGAGCAGATGAGAGAGGTTATCCCCTGTGTGAGTGATCACACAGCATGGGCTAGAAATCCACAACACACAGCTAATCAGAGATGCCCTTACCAGATAAAACTAGCCAGGAACATGATACTTTAGAAAAAGATCTTTAATTTTAACAGAATATTGAATAGATAGATATATCTGCATATGAGAAATGGCAGAAGCTATAGCAATAGTAAATTCTTTCCTTTCACACTTTCTACCAATCCTCAGCTTCATCTCTTCTACTTCTGCTTCCCCCAGTTAATGAGGTTTTTTCCCATGGTTGGAAGAACTCTTAATATATTCCATTCTTAAGGAAGATTCAAACATAAAGGCCACTACTAACATAGAATATGTTTCTTGCATCATAAAATCATTAATGCATTGATTCCTATGGGTCTCCTTGCCCAATTCCCTAGGGATTAACACAACACCAGTGACAAGTGATGCTCTACCCCTACTTGGATTTCCACAAAGGATCCCTTAGTAGATACTCCAGCTCCTAAAATGGCTCACCCTGTATCTTTTCCTCAGCAAGGTCACTCTCTCTTCTAAATACCTGTATTCTCAGAGAGCTTTGTCTCTTGAGAACACATTTGTTGGTTATATTTGACTAAAGCTGGCCAACCAGCTCAAAAGTCACTGAGAGGACAGCTACACACCTCACCTCACCCACAGTGCAACACAGAAGCCTCATTTTCTAAGGAAATGAGGCTAAAAAACAAACAGTGAACCCAGAACCTTCTGGTCTCTCATTCCCTGTGAATCTAACGTTCATCTTTGTTATAATCTTCTTCTGACAGGAATTGCCTTTATCTGTATTTTGTAAAGCTTTGAGCATATTGCCAGCACTTTAATAGTAAAATATCATAGAGAACCATATATCTGAATATTATTATGCAGAAAATATGTGCATGTTCACACAGACAGCAGATATATAAAAATACTGAATATGTAATTTAGGGCCGTATTTGTGTTTAAGTATGTAGGTCAAACACAGGGCAAAGTTATTTCTTTGACACACAAAACCTACATGTACACTGGACTGAAAGAAAGCACATAAAAACTCCTTTAATTCTGGATGCTAAAAGGTGCAAGTTCTAACTAGCGTTTGGATGGGTGATTTCCCCAGGGAACCCCAGGTGTCCTGGGCACGCGCCAAGCACTTATTGCTGAGCACTGGGGCTGAGGTTCACCTCACCTAACCTCAGCCATCTGTCTCCCTATAGAGACTCGGGCACCTCCAGAGGGTGATACCTGGGAGGATGGAATGAATCAACCTGCCTGAGTCTCACCACTGACTACAGGGGCGGCCCAGACTGCTCACTCAGATAAACCATGTAATTTTTGAATAACTACGGTTAGGTGAGATGAATGCCAGACTTGGGGAATATTAGCCTGCAAAAACCAAGTGAGTGGGAAGATTCCACATCACAGCTGGATGAGAATAAGAAAGAGCAAACCATAAACCCTGAATTCTCAGGGTCTACATGGAAGCAAAAACTGGTTTATAATACCTGGAAACTTCTGCAACTGCATGAAGAGGTCTTTCATAAGAAACAAACAAATATTGCTAAGGCAACTAACATTAGCATTTTGAATATATTTATTGCCAATGAAACTTTGAAGTATTCTCCCTATAGGTACAGAAAAATGGTGATTATTGCCAGCAAATGGCAGAGGGGCAATTTCTACTTCAGTTCTGATTTGGATGATTTCCCTTTAGTCACCACAAAAATCAGAATGAAGATCTAGAGTGAAAAAAGCCAAACAAATCCACACAGCTGGAGCTGGACTCTGCATCAGCAGGCACTAATTGCTCTACCATCCCCATATTTCAGGAAGAAAGGGTAAGTCACACGACCCACTGGGCAATGGGTTTAAAAATTGCTAGCCATCCACTCATTCCTGCAGTTCAATTTGTTGGCTTCATAGTAATTCTATTGGTTTCAAAGTTCTACTTCCCATTAGTGCCATCAACCATGAGATATTGTTAGAGGGGGTTTTGTGCCTTTTTTTTCTGCCTTCACTGGCTGGAACACAGCTTATCCCCATGTCCATTAAATATACATTTGAACAGCATTTCCACCTGCACTTTGTCACCTCGGGTTCTCAAGGGGTGTACCTCCACTTGGCTCTGAGCTCAAGGGCGCCCTTGATATCAGTCTGAGAGTGCCAACAGGCATGCTAATGCCCATTTGAAATAGCTTTTCCTTTGCCTCAGATGTTTTCATGCACTCAACAAATAAAAAGTCTCTGCTTCACTCCGTCTGCGGTGCTGTAGGACGACCTCACCTCATTCTGTCAGTGAGCTACAGTTGCTTTCAGGCACCTTCTAGACTCTGCTTTCCTTCCTGGAGTGTGTCGTGTGTCCCCCCTACTTCAAGATCCAAGTTAGCAAAATGCTCTGAGTGTATTGATCTAAGCTTACTTTCTTGAAGGTGCTCACCCCACTACTGTTCATACTGTATTGCTTTTCAAAATGTCCACGTTCCCTGGAAAATTAAAAACACCCTGCAATTATGAGCTGCTTCTGAAAGTGAAAGAACACAAAGTGCAAAGAGGGAACAAAAAGCTGAATTTTCTGCAAATAAAACCTTGGCAGTAAAGATAATTTGTTCCTCTGCTGTCAGTAAGAGGTGTCTATATGGGTCACTGAAGAGGTTCTTTACTGGGAATAAGTTAAATTCAGCATCTACCATCTTGTCCTGTGGGTGAAGCATGCTATCTCAAATACGCAATACAGCCCAAACTGGGTGTCATCTTTTTTAAACTTTCTTTTTTTGTGAATCACTTCCAAGTCTTGGGGGTAGGACATCACGACAGCCAGTTCCTCAACAAAGAACTGACATGAGAACAAAAGCTATTCCTGAAGAGCTCTCAAAATAAAAGTGAGACAGATGAGTGACGAAAAGTTGCATGGGTGTTTCATCAAACAAGAACATGGTCAGGAAAGAAGTATCAGAAAACATAAAATCATTAAAGATGAAATGCCTCACAAAATTATCAGTTCTGCAGAAATATGTTTTAGGGAAAAAACACAAGAAGGCTCCAACACTGAATACGTCAAGTTTGGACATCATCAGAGATAACAGTGTCAGTGTTTCATCTGAGAATTATTTTCCATTTTTTAGATATTTGTATATTTTACATTTCTGTACTGCATTGAACAGCAAAACCAGCACAGCTGATTCAGAGTGAATCCTTCCTAGAACCTTCCTCTGCCAGGAGGAATTTCAGACTTTTGTTCTAAATTGAACCCAAGGCAAATTTCAAAATCTTGAAATCCTTTGGAATATGGAATCTTCATTCGTTGACCAACACCATTTTAAAAAGTCAAGCTTTGGGAGAAGATGCTACTGTTCTGAAAAATGGTTCCTGCTTGGATTCCCTTTCCAATGGCATCTGGTGAGGGCTGCCTTGCCATAAATCTAGACCAAAAGATGCTAAGCAGTTGTCCTGAAAAACTACAAATAGTTAAGTACCTGGTCATATTCTGAACCCTGGGCAATATTTTTCAGTATAACTATTTCTGCTGTTGTCATTAGCTCTGGCACTCTCACTATTTATTACTATAGATATTTTGAGACTCATAAAAATGTGATCTTACTCAAGGCTTAAGCAACACATGAAATAAATCAGCAGCACTGAACATGGGCTGACATTGGATGAAACCTGGCTGGGAACAGCTGGATTGCTCTCTTGACTAAATATTTACAAAAGCCATGATTATATCACTGAGTGACACCGTGTGAATATAACAATTTATCAATCATCATGTTTAACTGAAATTCCTGCAGGAGGGGATGGCATTCTCACTTAACAATAAGTATCTACTGTATGCTAATTAAGTCACTTATTTTGCGGCAAAGCTTACTTCAGGGCTATTTGGCCATTTTAACTACCTATTTCCTAAGCACGGCTTACTTCAGAGGCAGAGAAAACACAGAGTTCAGCAGGGCTGTCACTTGAATCTGTACCCATCCAGTAACACCACCGGAATTACTTGGGGCACACGCCGGAGCAGGGGCGAACACAGACCAATGCACTGAATTTATTTTGTTTTCCACGCTCCTGCCATGGTTCCCCTGCCTGCTGCGGGGTGCTCGTGGGCAGTGAGTACGACAGCAGCTCCCCTGCCATCCCCCTGGCTGCCACAGGACCTGCTCCCACCAGCACCAGCCACTTCAGTCTCCTGCCTTTGCGCATCCTCTCCCAAGCAGCTGGCAGTGCTCACAGTGCTGGCTGGCAGCTGCATGTCCAGACTGAAATGCCCGTGTCCCTAGGAAAGGCTCCCAATTTTCTCATCCCATATTTACCAGGTTAGGTACAACCAAGGGTTTGCCTACCCTAAAACTGTCTGAAGTCTCACCTCGTAATGCAGGGATCTCCAACACCAAACAGCCTCTCTGACAGCACCCACACGAGTCTGTCTGAACAGAGCGTGCAGGACAAGCTGCCTCCCTCCCTGCCAGCAGGGACCTGGTGGCACTGCTCCCATCAGAGCTGGTTGACACTGACTGGGTGACCTCCTGAAAAGGCCACTGAACGCAAGGCTACCTGCTGCAAGGAGAGAAGGGCTGGGACACAAAGAGCTCTGCCAAAAGTGTGGCATTGCCAGGGAGCATAAGGATCAGATTCATACAGATGGGAGAAGCAAGTGGACCTGCTCAGAGAGGAGAAGGTTCCCGTGAAGATAAAGCCAGCATGCCACACTGATATGAAACATGTATTTGGGCACTAGAAACCACTACCACATAGCAGGAGCTTTTTATGAAATCTTCCACCTTCTGCGTCATGCCAGATTAACTCTCTTGTACCAGCAACGGCATGAGCAGTTCAGCTACCTTCCTGTCTCCTTCAGATTACAGGTTTTACTGCAATGCAAGAGAAAACACAAATCTCCTATTTGCCAGTCCCACTGCACAGACTCTTTAAAAAGTTTTTTGTCAAAATGTCACACAGGTACATGAACAGCGCAGCCTGTTTGTGTGGATCTCAGGCTAACATTCAAAAGGAGCAGGTGGCATCCGTGGTTCACCTCTGGAAACTGCTTTTAAACCTTGTCTTTCTTTCCAGGAATCACTGTTCAAAAAGAAGAAAAAAGTTTGGGGTGATGAAGTCTGCTCCCTTGAGAGCCTGAGAAGAAAGTTTTCCTCATATGGATCTCAGAGATAGATTTTTATTCCCATTTTCTACATGTTGAGAGTCTGCATAATAATTGTATTTTAGTCTTTGGAGCCCATCTGCCACTAAAGGGGAAATTTCACCTTCTTCTTTCTACCTACAGAGAGGTTTATAAATCAGTAAGCACACAGACATCGGTACACGGGACTTCGTTGCCCTTCCAGGAGCCCTTAATGGCTCAGACAATCACAGCAAGTGCTCTTTTCAGAAACACAGGGAGGGAGGAGAGAAGTTATGATAAATTTAGTTTTCTTTTGAAGTTAATAACCTCCTACAAAGGCTTTTGGTAAAACACAGACACCTTAACATTTTTTTCCCTTTCAAACAATTTTTTCCTCTATTTTTCCCTCAGATGGTAAAATCTGAGGAAACCTGTCTCTTCAGAAGTAACTGCTTTGTGTGAATGACATCAGCAGACCATGAGGTTAGCACTGGTAAGTTGGCACCCTGAGGGGAATGAAATGAAATCTCTTATCGGCCTACTTGCTCCTCTTCTTTTCTACATTTGGTGCCTTTTGTAATATGCAAAGCAAAGGAAATGTTTTGCTCCCCTTGATTTTTTTCACCTTTTTTTTTCCCCCTCAGGAGAAGGAACAATACATTTGACTGGTTTCTCCAAGGTCTCAGCTGCAGCTTCAGGTTTGCTTGGTACCTCAGTCAGAGGTGAATGATTTATACTCCCTCCTTTCTCTGCCTCACATCAGACCGTCTCTCACCTACCACTGGGTTCTCCTGAGACTTGTTTCAGGCAGTTTGAAAACCCAAGGTCTTCCCAGGGAAGGAAGACCTCCACAAATGTAGATAATGTTAACTTTTATAAACTCCTCCACCACAGCAACGGCTTTGTTGTCTTGACTTCAAAGCCATGAGAGACACGACCTATTATCTATTTCCCTGTGTGGCTATCCTGTTGTAACTCTCCTTCTTCTGGCTTCTTCCAGGTCAGAAGGTTTCAGAAGCAGAAAGTGTTGGACTCGAACGGAGATGATGACGAGAAGAAAATGGGTGAATGTGTGGGCAAGTGGCTACAGCACCAGAAGACTCCTTCCCCTGTACATAGGACTTCCAACAGTTGGAGCCAGTATGGCAACTACCCACAAAAATAGGGAACAAACCTGAAGGTGAAAGCTCCAAGAGAATATTCCAAGAGGGAGTGACTAGGGTTTGTTGCAGGAGAACATCTGAAATAACGAACTTATCACAATGCACAACCATTAGCCCCAGGAGAGAAGATGGGAGGTGGGGACTTTCTGCGTGTTTTTAATAAGCCTCATGGATCCAGTAAGCACACATTACGCAAAGAACAGCTTCATCTTTCCTAAACTAAGCTTGGAAACAAAGATGTTAAATCACTGCAGGATCCCAAGTCTGGAGTACAGCAGGGGAGCCTGGATGTCATCAGGAGGATTGCTCATATACTGTCACATGCAGCTTCCCAGCAGGTAAGGGAATATGTGGAAGCAGGGAGAGAATACTAGCCCAAGATGGGGTGGAGGAGAACTTCCAAAAACCTGCAAGGGAAGATTAGAGGTTAAGGAGCCAAACTATACACACAGATCTCTACTGTTTTTACAAACAACATAGTTTAGTAAACCGTGTTAAAAAAAATAAGTAAAACAAAAGTGTCTTTGCCTTTTTAAATAAAATAAAAAGAGCAATGCTATTTTCTCTTTGGAGAAGCTACTTCTGAGTCACTACACCCACCTGACACGACTCAACACTTGCAGAGCAAAGATCCCTGTACCCCCATGCATACTCTGAGAATACCCAGAGGTTCCTCCTAGGGAGGCGCACAGAAATCCAGGTCTGGTTTTGGAGCCATCAGTCAGTGAAGGACAAGAAGAGGTGTCAGCCACCTTGTAAGTGTGACAAGGGGAGGAAAGTGGGCTGAGAGGTGAATAGGTAACTTCAGCGCATGACAGACATAATAGAAAGGCACGAGGGATGAGATAGTGAAGACACTGTTTTTTGAAGGATGACACAATTTAAAACAGAATAAGTTTGGTCAAATGTTTATCACAGTCTCTCCAGGAACCTGCACTGTTCCTGTTTATTAATTTTAATGATATGGTATCGGCAGTTCCTAGTCAGACCCAAGGCTCCCCTGACACATGCATCACAAGAGGATGGGGTCCTGCCATGCACAGTGCACAAAGAAGGAAGATAAATAGTGCACCAAGAATAGACCAGCAGGATAAAACTATCCACATGACTTTTGAAGCCTTAGAGAGTCCCAATTTTCTTTTGCAGGAAATTATTCTGTGCCAAAAAACTTGTCTTCATGCCAAACAAAGCTAAATACCCCATCTGAAAGCAGAAAAAAACCCAACAACCACTATAGTGTTGGTTACAAATATAACATCAAACCAAGTACATCTCAAATTGCTTTCTGAAGAGTATAGGTTTCAATTAATCCATGCATCCTAGCTTGCCTGAGCAGTTCTATGTACACACATACACAAATCTGCAGTTTTTAAAAACATAAATAGGCATCTGCACCTGTCTCTCCATTTTGTTGCAGCTGTGCCCTCTTTATGTTTCCCCAAGAAATCATGTTTTGACAAACAAAAAAATACTCCTCTCCCAGCAGCCAGCCTTGAGGCTGTAAGGAAGCCATGGATGCAACAGGAATGAAGCCAGCAGTGTTCCAGAGACATTTGGGAGAGGGATGCAGGACATACTCCTAAAAGTTGGAGTGTGCAGTGCTCACAAGCACAGACTGCCAGCCTGCCCCTGGCAAGTTTTACCATTTCTGATGGCAACATGAAGGAGGACATAAAGGTGTGGGACTGATCTGCCCTACCTGTAACTCCCTGGAAGTCCAGGCAGTGGTCATCCAGGCTCCCTTTGTACACAGTGGAGAGTGAGTGATCCCTTCAGAGAGGGATTCATCCCTTCCTAGATGGATACCTGAGGCAGACGAGATGAATCCCCCTCTGAAGGGGCTCTCTCTCTGCAGAGTTCTCCCACCACTGCAGAGGGGCCTCAGACCAGCACCACAGCCTGTTACAAGCCAGATGAGAAGAATCCCTGCTGAAAGAACGCTTTCAAAGCAGTGTCAGTGTCAGTGTCATCTAAGGATGACCCAACTCAGTCCTCTATATGTGCCGTGTCTTTCTGCCTTGTTAGTTTATGTCATCCATTCTATGGAAAAGAATGGGTTAATTAACATCACTGGGAAGTGCAGTGCCTCTGAAAAGCAATGCCTGTGCCAAAACTGCCCTCCATTTTTAATTATTGAGATTTTTATTCTGGTTGCTGTGTCACCAAGAAGTCATATTCTTCCCCAAAACACTTCTCCACTGTTTAAACCTACAGACAACTTCCTTGTTTTAACTCCAAAGTGTAGTTTCACCATTTATTACTATATATCAAGCACAAGAAAATCTTCCTGGTAAGAGGTGAAATCATTCCCATTTTTCTCCTGTCCTTCACCATAAGTCTGTCGCACATTAGGAAATGTGTGGACACATTTATTAGGACATCCCCTGGCAAGGGAAACTGGATAACTGTATTTCTTCACAGACGTACAAGCTTCTAGGAACACATTAAATAACCCAACTTAATTTTACAAGTGCTGGTCATATTCTTTGATATTTTCCACTTCAGGGACCATTGGGTTTCCCCAAGTCCAGTAAAGTAAATTTTTTAATCTTTGTGAATGCCAAAGGATTAAAGGATGAATTCAGAGATTTAGAGGCAGGTAACTGTTGTGGGTACAGCACCAGAATACCTGTCTTCCACAGTGAGCCCTGCCAGTGAGCTGCTCTGTGGCCTTGAACAAATCACTTCACCTCTCTTCTACTTCAGCTTTCTTGTCAATATTTTTGTCTGCTTAAGTGTGTTGTTTCTGGGGCAACTCCTGCGGGTTTGTAGAGTGCCTGGCAGTATAGGATCCCAGCATCAAACAGAGTGACACTGTAGTACAAAAATAAGGACAGAAATTCAGGAAGTACAGGGATTTGAAAGGAAATGTCTGCAATGGCTTTTTAAAACCTCTGATGCTATTGGGGTCTCCAGATCTCCAGGCTCTGAAGGTGTAGCAATTTTTTAAAGGACTAAGTGCCTGTCATAGATCATAACAGGGAAAAATGTAGTCATCTATGTTTTTATGACTGGCCTCTATTCCACTTGGCTTGGTTATGTTTAATACCCGTGGAGCAGGTAATTTTAATAAATAAAAAGAAAGAGAAAGGGAGAAAGTGTCAGCATGAGACTGTGTATGAAGTTATTGAGAACAGGAGTGTAAATGTGTCAAGGAAATCCCCAGTGATCCAAAAGTGAATGCAAGTAGCTTTGCAAGCAGTAGAAGCAAGCTGGAAAAATTGTACAGGGGTCTTAGCTTTGCAGAAAGATTTTCATTTTTCAAACTGTAAATCAAACCAAATTACATCAAAACTACATTTCTATAGCACTTTTCATACTGGGCTCCCAAGGCACTTCACATCAAAGGCAAAGCCACTGAGGTGTTTATGAGGGCAGCAGGTCAGAAGAGCCCTGAGCCCTGAGGTGTAGGGACTGGGAGACAGCAGCACCAGGAGATGGCACAGGCTCAGAGGTCCCTGCACCACAGGGCCAGGCTCAGCACTCCCACGGGAAGAGGAAAGCCAGGAAATCTCACAGTGCGCAGTCCCATACATGAGGTGCAAGGCACTGGTAAGCCATGCGAGAGCTCTCAGGGCCTTGTGAAAGACAAAGACAACACAAGAACTGCCTGACTGCTCCACAAGGACCAACAGAGAGAGAGGAAAGGCAATTCATGACTCCTCTGCTCTATATCCAGAGCTCAGCATTGGTGCAAGAAAAGAATGCCCTAAAATTCCGCCAGTGTACACAGCTCAGTGAGCGCAGGCAGAGCTCCTGGGCAGCAGCTGGGATTTGGGGCACAGTCCCTGCAGGATGCCCACCTCTACAGATCACTGGGAGCAGGAGCAAACAGTCCAGCCCTTCCCTGGCACTGCTGCAGCACGGACAGCAGGCTGACCTGTCCCCTCAGCCACCCTCAGGCATCTGGTCACCCCCTGGACCAGGCTGGATGGAAATACAGCCCCAGCAAAGCCTTCAGTTGCCACTAAACAGCTTTCTTTGCACCATGGTTAGGAACAAAAAAGCTCCTGGGTGCGAAAGCTGCAAAAGCACTGAAATCCTTTCACCAGTAACTCTAGGCAGGCTCACCTTTCTAAGGTAAATTTCATCTCTGCTAATCCTATCAGTTAATATTGAAATCAAATACAATATGGTATTTGATATGACAGTCCCCTTCTTATGAAGTCAGCTGCAGCAGTTTTTATTTGCATATGATTTAATTACATTTTCATTCCAGGTCTTCCATTCTGTGTATGGTGGGTAAAAGCACATGAATTCTGTATGACTGTGATGGTAGGAGAGATTATAAAACTCAGAATAATGCTGCAATGTTAGGAAATATGGAAGAGAAGTATTGCTGGTTTAGGAATGAGGCTTCAGGAGGATGGGTGAAGTGAATAAGCAATACAGTCTCATTTCTGACAGATACAGAGCAACATTTCAGCTGCCCCTATAATATTTAAGATAGCCGCAGCTTTTTTTTGTAAGATACACTACCTTGTTTACAGGTTTGAGCTAAACCAATACTTGAGGAGAAAAAGTTCTAAAAGAGCAGAACAGCAGGTTGCCTCAATTCCAGGCAAAATGCAAGCATGGCATTGCTGGGCTTACTCTCTGTGTTTCCAAGGGGCTGGTGGTGGGTCTGGGGGTACCTCTGCCCTGGGTTCTCCAATGTGTGTTTGCTCTGTAATGCTTCTTCTCCCAGATTAACAAGGAGCGTTGGAAATCATAAAAATTTTCTGCATAGTCAGAATGGAAAATACAATGTTCACAATAAAAGGGAACAGCCAAGCAAACTGTTGGATGCTGTGCATCTGTGACCATTATTTATGGTCACTGGTAGTGAAAACCAGTAAGACCTCTCAGAGTGAAGCACTTGCTTATTAGCTGAAGGCACATGCACAAGACTCAAGTGCAAATATGCCCAGTCACCTGTGAATAGCAGCACATAATGTAGAATTACTTCATTCTTTGTCACACCAATTGTAGTCATCAAGTGGGAGCTTGACGGAAGAGCTGTGAGAGTGATAAGGAGAAACCCCCAGTTGTTTCGCACATGTGAGGAAGGATTTGTGCAGACTGGGGATACAATCTAGATTCCCAGTCACTCATGTCCTCAGATCCTGACATGAAGAGTTAGTGGTAAACTACATTTTTTATGTTTAAAAAAAAAAGAAAAATCTGAACTTGTTTTATGACACACATTACTCATTTGTCTATCACATCAAAAATCATTAAGGGAAGGAAAATGCCATGCTCTTACACATTCAATTGATACAGTAGAATGGGCAATGTCTTGAAAGACATTCCTGGTCTTTCAAGCCCTGAAGATTTTTTCTTGTTTCTGGATTTTGTTCCTAGCTGAGTTCATGATTTCACAGCATTTTCTGCCTTAGTTTACTCATCAGTATGCTGGGTATAATGATAGTGCTGCTACTTAAACTTCTTAAACTTCTTCAGAGTTCACATTTTCACAGTGAGCTGAGACAAACAGAAGGTGCCTTACAAATGCAAAATACTGATTTTTTTTCTCCCAGTTCGCACAAGATCTAGAACTCTATACAGTAGCTAACATGTTCCTTGAACACAGCATAAACTTCCTTTTTTCATGTAGCAAGAGAACATTCAGAAAGAGATTTGGTGACAAAACCAATTCAAACAAGGCTGCCTGCCCATGAAGAATGGTGATAAAAACAACTTCGGATATTTTAGAATTAAAATGTTTCAATCATGTCAGTACTTGACTTACTGGTCCTTGGGCAGCACCTGTTAGATGGTACAGCACAATTCAAGTTTTCTATCTTTCTACTAGGCTACAATCACAAGGAATATTTGCCTCTAATATTCTAATTAACAAGTAGGTAAACTCAGAATATGAAGTCCCAAGTATTTATACTTGAAAACAACTCTTATTCAGACCAGGGCATAAAATTATTTGAGGTCAGTGTTCCACTGTGCAAAGCTTCCAGTGTTAATATTTCACTAGTTCTAGGTGCATTTCCTCTAATGTTGAGATTGTGAATGCAAGGGAACAGAAAAGCAGACAATTATTTTCTCTGGATTAGCCATTTCTGTAGTGCATGTGAAGGTCTTAAAAAGTTCAGGACCAAATTTGGAAAGCTGGAAGAATTTAGAAAAATTTGCTGCTTCCACTGAGGAGAAGGAAAAAACTGATTAAGAAGAATTCCAATTAATGATGTAGACAAAAAAATGTGAATAGGAGATTTGTAAGTAGTTTTCTTCTTTGGAAGAGAACTTGGAGTCTTGTATTTTTTCAACATCAGATCCATTTTTCTTGTCATTTTGAACAATTCACATTCTTTTTCTGGAGCTATAATTTAAGCCTTCTACAGAGACAACATCAAGAAACTCCTATTTTCATGCACACAGTCATTTCAACTGAAATATATTTACCAAGCAGATATGAGCTAAACTTAGGCAAGGCAGCACAATCCTCTAATGCAAACACATAAATACACACACACATACACACAGAATTGTTTCAATACAAAATGGAGAAGAAACACTGATTTTATACAGTAAGTTGATAGGCTGAACAGTTCATGTTCATTAATACTGGTGAGCTAGTTTTGGACCATAACAGGAGGTAGGATGATAGTAATAGGAGAAGTAACTAAGTGACTTTTCCACAGAACCAGAAGGTCATACAAGTCCACCACAGTCCTTATATGTAAATTTACAGAGCTGAAGCCCATGCTTCAGGGAGGCTTCAGAGCTCCTGCTACCCAAACCGGTCAGAGAAACACTGCAAATGTTTCGGATAAAGGCAGATAAATTCTCACATATGTGGACAACAAGATCAGCAAGCTGCATACTTGTGCTTCATGAATAAACCACTGTAAATAATAAAGTGACCTCCACTGTGTAATTATCTCAACCACTTTTTCATGAAATGGTTTTGCCAGATGAAAGCAAATCAGAGGAACTGTATTTTCCCATAGATGCTTCAGTCTTATAAGAAGGAATGATTAGTCCCATCTTTCCCCTTCCCTGCTTCTCACACCCCAGGACAGCTCTGGTTTTTACTCTACTGTTGGCAGAGGGATACAAGTAGCTCTTGTAATTCAATCATCAAGCTTGAAGACTGCTTCCCAAGGCTAAATGGAAGCCAAATCTCAAAGCTGCATGCATCCTGTGGCCTACTGGGATCTAAATACAACTAATTTCTGCTGGCTGAACTGTAATAATGAAGATTTTGAGTGCTCAGTGATAAAATTGGGAAGGCCGTATTTAAGGCAATGGAAGTTATACCATGTGCAAAATTCTATTCCCCAGACTGAGATGAAAATGCTGTTGTTGAATGTTGCACGGATAAGACAGAAGAAGAGTATAATTTATGCATTATAATTGAAATCAAGGAAGCATTTCCTGCTAATGCTGTCATGCCTGCTTTGCAAGGCTAACCCTAATGACCAACAATTGTACTTTTTAATACAATTTCCGAAGCAAGTGGTGGCTAGGGAATAGTCCCATTGGAACACACACCACACATGCCTCCCCTACATTTCTTCACGTACAATTCACAGATGATTGCTTTGCAAGACTGCGAATGCACGACTTACTCACTCTGGAAGAGTGAAGAGTCCCATAAAAGCATTTACTAATAGACTCTCTGGCAGGAAAATCCACCTCTATGCAGTTCCAAGCCACTCTAAACTTTTTTTAATCACCTAATGAACAGCGATTCCCTTTCACTGTTGAGAATGGACAGGCAGGTTCAGAAAAAAATAGGGACCAATTCAAACCATTGTCCGCAAATGTGGCTGGACTGTTTCTCAGTACAAAGAAAAAAGCCTGTGTCCTTCTAGTTTAAACAAGAAGCAGAGAAAAATGAACTATTTATTTGTATTTCTAACACAACAAAAAGCCACATTAAATAATGCCCTAAGAAATCCATGATGTCAAAATTTTCAGATCAAGGTTTACACATGCTTTAACTCAAGGCTGAAGATATTCAGGTGGCATATTTTCTTTGGGGATAATCCCGTGAAGCACCAAACCCATCTCTGTTTGCTGAAGGGATAAGAACTGTCACTTCTTACACGTACTTGGCAGAGTGGCTTTAATGGAGAAAAAAATCACGGAGAACACACTTCCCATTCACCTTCCTAACAGGTCCAGGATAGTACCAACAAGACATTTTACCTAATGCAACCTACCAGTGTCTGATGTTGGCTGCATTCACCTGGGCTCAGACAAGCTCTCCTCTCCAGTGTTAGGGTCACTCTAAAGAGGTACATTTAGGCACAGGGACCATCACCGGTAAGAGCCACATCCTCACATTTCTTTCCTTGTCATAATTTCAGCTTAGCTCTTCCTTGTTTCTCCAGCATAACCTACTTAAGAGTATTAGCAAATGATGTAGCAAATCAGTGATAAAAGCCACTGGTCATTAAAATGAGAAGGCATCCTGAGTTTAAGAACTAATAAGATGGTACTGACACTATAATTACTGCCATATTAGGCCACATTAGTGCCACATCCGTATCTGTGCCAGCAAACTCTTGGAAAACCAAATCTTTTTGTTAATTATTTTTCTCAATGCTTTTGTCTCTCATGATTCTCCTGACTGCAAGCCTGGCTAGTCAAGCTCTCTCCTTGCTCACAGATCTTACACAGAGAGGCAAGTTGGCTCCCAGCAAACAGAATGCACTAAACACGCACAGCACAAAAAAAAANAAAAAAAAAAAAATCTGAATTTTCCTTAGTTGTTATTTGCCTGAAAAACACACAGGAAAGATTCATGGATAAATCCATACTAGTGTTCCATACTAGTGTTGACATATCATAGAAAGCAATAAGACAGCTATGAGAAATTAGCTTTTATGTAGCTGTGTCTGCCAAGACTAAAATCTTTTCCACCTCCAGTCACTAAGGGTCTTCCTAGAGTAAAATCCCTTTTGGATCCTAAACTAAACTGCTTTTGATTTTATTCAGTCGAGTATAAGATCCTCCTTGCTCCTAAATGTAAAGATACAAGATCAATAATTTCATCACAGCAATAATTTCTACTCTGTGTCAGATAGGAATTGTTGACAGATGATGCTCCATCTGTCACAGTATTTTACAGTAACAAGCCAAAATACAGCCAAAAAAAATTGTAAACTGTACTGTTAGGAACTGTCGCAACAGAGCATCTTGGCTTTTTGGAAATACAAGTTGTTGTAACAAAAAACTCTAATTCAAAGCCTGGACCCTGGGACAGGCATAGCTATTTAGCATCTTTGCACAATGGGGTTTAAATCTAAAACTGCCTGGCAAGGCAGTATTTAAAGTAGATTTACATGGGCAGACAACCACACACACCTGCTCTCCTCGCACTTGGATCTGGACAGTGCAAGCTAGATCCCATCCAGAAGCCGTGCTAGCACACTTGCACAGCATCAATCCCCAGCTACCACTCAAGTTATATATTCATATTCTCCGGATTCAATGTTCAAACAGAGAAGTCACATAATGGTCTGTGTCTACTCATTCCAGCATGCACAGGGCCATGTGTTTAATGAGGTTAAGCCAACAAGTATGGGGGGTAGGGATGGCAGATGGTATGGAAACACAGTAAACTTGGGGAGAGCCAGGGATGTGTGATCCCTGCTGGCACCCACTTGCACCCACTGGTGAGGAGATCCTATGATTCTCAACTTAGCCCTTTCCCCTTCTTTTCACATTAGAGTGGCGATAGCCACAACAGATTCAGCATCTGACTCCTCTGCGAGGGTAAACTCTTTAAAATCTATGCCTCTGTCTAACCTCTAAGTGTGTCATTCAATTTTCTAACCCCATGTGCTTCCCTTTCCTTCCCAGATCATCAGAAGGGTGAAGGCAGTAAAGATGGATGATCCTGCCCTTGAACTGGCACTCATTTTCCAAGTCAGTTTTCTATCACAGACTCCCTGCTAAAGCTGTTTCCCAGTAAAACACGTAGACGTGGCCAGAAACAAAGCAGAGTGCCTGATGCAGTAGAACATACTGGAACATAATGCACAAATCAATGATCACTTCAAATTTAAAACTTCATGCAAGTCACACAAACCAGAACCACTCAGCTTTGCAGTCTCTGTACAAAAAAGAAACAGAGCAAGACAAAAAAAAAAAAAAAAGAAAAACCTGCATAGGAAAATTACATCAAACTTGATTTATTTTCTATCTTTGCCGGTATATTCTGGGCTTAATTCTTCTTGTATCGCAGCTGTTTCCCTCCTTTCCACCAAGCCCAGTCCAATGGCACAGCTTCCTCAATGTTTTCTCTGTCTTCGCTGGGTGAGCAAAGCCTTTTCATTTCACACATCATTTACAGCTCGCTGCTGTGATTTCAGAAAGTCAGTGGGCTTTTACCAAGCTAACAAGTGAGATAAACATTTTGTGTGTCCGCTAATTCTAAAATTTGTGCAGATTTTCTGACAGTAGGTACCCTAAGCAGTCAGGGAAATTCAGTGGTTTCAATTCAATTTGCACCACATGGCAAACAAGTTTGCCCGGGAGTCAGTAAATAAATCAGGACGAAAGAGAGGGAAATAAAGAACAGACTCTTCAAAGTCGCATTCTATTCCTATAACGCAAACCTAAATTCTCTCAAAATTCAGTGTATTTTACCTGCTTACTGAATTGATTCACTCATTCCTGGTTTGAACCAAGAGGAGAAAGGTAAAGATTTCTTTCTTTCTTTTTTTGTCATTGAGCCAGATTTAGACACTTTCTCCTGGAGTAAGAGAATGACTGCTCGCTCAGGGACAAATACGGGATAATGTATCCAGCTGCCCAATGTGTCCAAATTGAGCTTGTATTTTCAAGATCACTGGACACGAAAGACACAAGAATCTGGATGTCTAATCTGTGCATACAGGATTTTATCTGATCATCCCCAAATGTAATGGCAAAGCTCCTGTTTATTTTAAAGGTACAATCCCAGAACTGTATATGTTCATATGTAAATTGAACTGTATGTTCAAGTAACAATATTATTTACAAAGGTAAATCACAGATGCAAGTCAGGTATGGTTTTTACGTATGTTCAGCTGCATGTCCAAAGCTTTTTGATATGTGGTTCTGCCTGAACAACGAGAACCAGGAAAAGCAAAACTGAACAGAAAAAGTATTAATTTTTCCAGAGAGATTCCTTCATATGAGAACACCTGAGTCCATTCTTCTGTGCAGCCAGGGATATGATCACTTACAGTCAATATACCACCTTATACTAAAACAACAACAATAAAAAAAGCATTTAAAAAAAAGGCATAAAAATTTTGCTGCCTGGTTTGTTGTGGTTTTCTTATTTTCACATTGCTAGTAGCACTCTCCTATGCACAGTGAGCTTCGGCACCACAAAATGACTAATTCATTCTGAATTCTTAGAATGTCAACACCATCAAACCTCAAGATCAGAAATGAATTAAATGAAAGAATTGCACGTCTTATTTATTAACAACAATAGAAGAAAGGGAATGGTGAACCATTTCAACCTGCAAGCCAGCAACTGGCAAGCAAAGGGCCTGATTCTCCTACTTTCATTTAACTTCATTTAATAGAATAATAGGGCATGATCATAGCTAACAGAATTGGCGATAAAATGGCTATTCAAATTTAATCAGTAGGGGAGAGTAAGGACTAAAAAAAGGATGAGGGAAAAAAAATGGATGGGTGCCTTCTATCTGGCATCGCAGTCCGGAGACTGGAAAGTGATGATTGTCGCATGTTCCTTATTTCACACAGCAATATGTTGTAAAGAGGATGGAACCAGTCACATATGTTCTGGGCCTGGCTGGGATGCGTCTGTTTTTTACGAGCATGAAAAGAATGTTTCTCCACATTAATCAGGACTTAAGGAAATACATAGCTACATCTTCCAAATCAAACAAGAGAAAGCCAGAGTGAAGCGGATTCAACCTTCTGAAGCAAAGTTACGCTGAAGGAAAAACCTCAGGAAATTGGAAGTAAGAAGCACCCCCCCTAAAATTTAGACTTGCATTCCTTTTGCCCTGACAGTGCTCAGAGAAACATCCATACTACTGAGGGATATCTCTTGTATATACACCCCCAGGAAAACAAAGATCTAATTTAGGAAAATATTAAAAACCTCAGACCTTACATATATGCCCAAATTTAAGCATGTGCTTAAATGTGTCCCTGAAAGAAGCTCCAGTTGTGTAACTGGTTTATTTCAGCTATCATCAACCCTGAATAGCTAAAAATTGGACCATCAGCATTTTAGTTATATCACATCAGAGCTAATTTTTAAGTTTGTCTTTGAAGGATGCTGAGTGCCATATCTGAAACATCCAAGGTCTTTTTCTTTTGGATAGAGAAAATGTAGCAGATCAGGCAGAAATGCACAAGGGTCTCTGAATATTTTTGCTGTAGATTGCTGTGCAAAACCAATTATTTCATAAATTTAAAAAAATGAAAAGCAGGATATTTCAAACAGGAAAAAACACAAGTAGCACTGGTTTTGAGAGAAATAATCATGTTATTATGGAATACTAATCCAAGAAAGCTTCTTTATATTCCAAAATATTGTTTTATATGTGGCATTTCATATTCTTTTTGGTGTGTTTTTTAAAAAGTATGTAATATTTAGGAATTGAACTATTAGACCTCAGAAAGGCTGTTATCTCAGGAAGAGAAGGACTCATTGCAAGTGCTTGAAAAAGACAACAAAACAGTGAAGGGAAAAATGCCTCCAGTGCTGAAGATATTTTTAAGATATTGAACAATGTTAGCAAAATTAACACTTGTAAGAAAGCAAAAAAGGAGCAAGAAGCAGGGCTCAGGCAAATGCTAATTGGGGAGTTTTTCAAATTCCTGTTCAGAGGGACAAAACAGTCTCCTGGGTAGAGCTCCTCTGGGATTCAGGAATCAGGAGCTCTCTCCCCAGCCATCACTCTCTGAATTCCCAAGTGACTCCTTGCATTTAAAACCAAGATGTTTCTTGATCTGCAGAGCAAGAGCCATGAACTTTGTGTAGCACTTTGAGATATGCCATTGCAAAACTCTGGGTCAGGAAAAGGAATTCCAAAATCTGCAATCAGTTGTACACAAGGGTAAATGTGTAAAGCAGATCAGAAGTTTCTATCACCAGACTTCCTTTTGAAATCTGTTTAAAATTCAGGGCCACAATAGTAAGATGCCTGAGTCTTCTCTCCGCTAAAGCCTGAACCTGCAGAAAGCCATAGTGGTGAATTACTGCTCTAATTTTTCATTTTAGTTTATAAGAAATTCACCATATTTCAGTTGTTCTGGGGGTCAATATAATAATATATTTGAATTACATTTACATGAAGTCTTTTCTCTCCAAATACTTACCCAGGCATACACAAGTTGCACCTCATTACATCTTTGAGAGGCAAATAACCACAATGCCCCTCAAAGAGGGCTGCACAAATGCAAGGGAAGTAGCTTGCCCATGTCCCCCAAAATGGTGGCCAGGGCAAAAATTGCTTCCAAATGCCTGACATTTCCAGTGGAAGTATTTGTGCAGCAGTGCATTAAAAAGCTCTGTGTCTTAGGGGGAAAAAAGCAGTTGTGGGTATATTTGGGGTTGCAGCTGTTATTAGGAAGAAAGAAATAAATTACGCAGGCCTTCATTTGGATTGTGCAGCTGCAGCACCCATCAGTGGCATTCCTTGAGGATAGACTGATAAAACATCACACCTTCAAAAGCAGGGGAGCTGTTACTGGGCTTCTGGCATCCCAGCTGGGTACTTGTGAAAATGTTACCCATAATGGCATTTTTGCTGATGTAATCCCTTCCTGCCTTTTTTTGGTTGTTTGGGTGGGTGGGTGGGTTTTTTGTTTTGTTTTGCTTTTTGGCTTTTGGCTTTTGGTGGTTTTTTGTAATATGGGCACCTCAAACTCTGAGCAAAATACACAGGTTACTTTTCCTTCTTCCTACTGGGGTATTAGTGGGATAATTCCTGAAAGTTCACAGCAGGACAGAGTGAGAGAAATGGTAACCTTAAATTGCAAAAAACCCTCTATGTTTTATTTCTTAATGTAAATGTGACCTAAACAAGGTCACATTTAAGGTATTTTCACATTTGGTCATAAAAATATTCTGTCTCCCTTCCCTGTGGTAGTCTCTTTGTCCCTAATGTCTTTCCAGCTGTATGGAAGTTATGTGTACTAGAACAAAGGTACCACGTACTTCTGGATTGAAAAACTAATGTGGTACCCCTCTCATATATTAATTGCCAGGAATGGGTTCAGAAAGAAGTATTGAGGTGAAGTCTAGATATAAGAGCACTAACAATAAATAGTCCTCAGCTTTTTTGGGACTCAGACTTAAGATTAAATGTCCCTGTAACTCTTGGCCTAATATCTCAGCCAAACCTATAGCACTGTCACAGGTTTACAAGCTTCTTTTTTAGCTTCTATTCTTTTTCACCACTCATTAGACTTCGGGACTGTAAAACGTTCTTTGTTCCTTCCAGTAACATTTTTCCATCATCCAGATTATGGATTCATGCACTTCCTTTACTGTAATGTGACTTTTTATATCCAGTATAACCTTCTTACAATCTTGCACTCTTGCTGTAAAGAAGAAGAGATATTTTCCAATGTTTCTGTTCAATTATTAGTGTCATCAGTAATGAACCATTCTGGTTTAATTGCAGAATTTGTCTCTGCTGTACTATGGACAAAATAAAACACAATAAAAGATTAATTTAAATAGGAAAACTAATGCTCACAGCAAGTACTCCAAAGCTGAGGGTCCTTTTTCAATTTGCTCCATCTGTTGAGGTGATTCTTTTGAGAAGACCACTAGATTCACAAACCTGATGCACAGAGAGCTTAATGCAGGAACACACATGAACACTTGCATATTCTTAAGTGAGTGGCTCCTTCTGAATTACAACACAACCAGTAACTCCACATCACAGGAAAATGTCTGAGGCAGGGTCCTATATGTTCATCCATGGCCGGATCAGTGTTTATATCAAGTGATTTGACAAAATCAAAAGAGGTGTCTATCTTGGTGGTGCCCTATTTACATTTAGGGGAGAAGTGAGAAGAGGTTAAAACTGTTGTATTCTCTTTGACTGTAGTGTACTCATCCTTCACTTTGAAGTGAAAAAGGCTTCATTTATGCTACAATTTTTTTTTTACCTCAGATGCAGTTGCCATATTTGGGGACTAAATTTATTGTGACTTCAGCCTGATTTTTCAACACTGGTCAATTCAAGTTCCATGCCTTCAACAGTAGCTGTAGAGGGGCAAATTTTAGCTTTCACAGAAAAAGAGGGTTGGGTACACAATGCCAATGGCAAACCCCATACTACCCCATGTTCTCATGTGCTTGCTTGATAGTCTAGACAACATCCTATTTTCACACATACTTATTTTCCAGTCTTCTCCAAATAACAGACCATTAAGATTAAAGAACATGCTAAGTTGAGCACAGAGAAAGGCTTTTGAAAGCAGTGCCTTAACTCTTCAGAGAACCTTTTGTTTGTGAAATGGCCCTAACCTTTGCATCATATTATCTAATTTTACCTAATACCTCTCTCTACAATATTCTGTAAGACCCAGGGATGATGGGGCCTATCAAACTATATTGTTACCCATTTTTCCTATTAAAGAAGTGTGACTTCTTCTGTTTGTTTTCCATCAGGAACGCCGCAGTACAATGTCATGTGTAATGCATTTCTATAGCATGTAGCTGAACAGATCTCTTCCACTGGCTCAGTCTGGCTTTGGGAGGAACAACTTGCCAGAAACCACTAAGACCCTCCATCTAAACAACCAGAAATTAAGGCTCTGCAGGGGAGTATGTCACTGCCTCACAGCAAGAAAATAAGAAGCAGGGCTATGGCAGCCCACAAACAGATCATCTCTTGGTTTTAGACAAGTGTCCTCACAGCAGCTTTCCTACGTTTCCTATTCTTTAACTTCTAACCAGTAAAAGGGCTCCCACGGCTGAGGGAGGGTCCTTGACACTCACACCCTGTTAGCACTCTATCACAAACTTTCAGAAGCACCACTGAACATCTTGTTCTTCCACCACCAGCAAAGCAGTAATGGTGTCATTCTCACATGCATCACCAGCTAAGGTTAAGTGTTATATCTTTTTAATGGCTCATGCACTTTCCATCCAGGACTCTCCTCTGGTGTCGGGGGATGAACTAACTACTCACTTGCGTCTCCAGTGTGTGTAAATTAGCATTTACATTATATAATTCCCCACCTGCACACACATTAAAGAGATACATATTTCAAAGTTGCTCTTCCAGGACATATATTGATTCACAACACAAAAAGTCATCACCTGCCAGGGCAAAGGATTTGATTTACACATGACCCCACGGTGCACAGGGAGAGGTCAAGCTGCCAGGAGCTATGATCCTGCTTGAAACCTCTGTGGATCTGGAGGAATGGCACTGACCGCTTCCCACGAGCCCCACGCCCACAGCCGGCTGTCAGGGAGGGGCGCAGTTGAGGTCACGGCAACACATCCCTTTCAGGGCAATGCCTGCCATTGCCTTGAGGGAAATCTCTCTCTGCTCCTCCATCTAAGCAGTTCACTCCTTTTTGAAAGACAAATTTTTTGCACTTTGCCTTTCCAACACTGCAACACAAGTTGCTGTATAGGTCAATCAACACACATCGCCCTCCGAGTAGGGAGGTTTAATAGTCCTCTCCTGACATCCTTAATAAGCAGCCTGACAGGTTATGCAGCTTCCAGTCATTTTTGTGCTCCGAGCTGGGTAAAAGCTAGTGGAAGATGGTGGGCGTAACACTTCGTCCTTTCATTCAGAATAAATTCAGAGAAGCCATTAAGGTTCTTTATGAAGCCAGATGTTTGAAACAATAATAATCTCCACCCCAAACATAACTACGTGCCATCTCCCAAAACAAAGACACATGTGGACAGAGAGGTTTCACAGGCAATTATGTTGTGAGGGTTTGTGCGTGACAGAAACAGCAAGACCAGAAAAGCTGAGGAGGAAGACAAAAAAAAAAAAAGACCTTGTCACTGTTGTGACAAAACGGGGAAGAATAAGCATCTGGATGAGCAGGGGCTGGGGCAGAGAGACCTGACCCTGTGCGTAAAGAGATTATCTTCTGCCAGATTCCCCACGGGTTCAAGAGAGCAGTTCCTCATGCATTCTTTGTCATAATACAAGATTTCATTCAGACCACCTGATTGCCTCATCCATCTCTTCTAACAAAAGAGCAGCAGTACCCTGAACTTTGGCTAACTTCTCAGGTCAGATATGTGTAACACCTAACCTAAAGGACTTTCAGTGTCTGTGCTCACACACATCATCTAATGAGTGAATTAAACTCAAATGATATTTGGGGTGTGGGGGTTTTTTGTAACCACTCTACAAGCTGCACGAAATTCCACTGTCTACCCAGCACTGAATACACAGATTAGCGGAAAAATTACCTGGCCCTGGAGGACACTGATGTCCAACATGGAAACTTGTTAAGTGTTTGGTGATGCCAGTTAATTTGCAGTCACAGTAGCATTCTGCATTTGCCTCTACAAGAACAGTACACACCTAATGGCTCCTCAGGTGTAATGGTCGGATTCCCCAGCCACTAATAAGCAAAGGGTTACTGTTTATTTAACAGATATCCATAACAGTCACATACATGATTTTAAGGGGAACATGTGAAAGAAAGGGGAGAAAGGGGAACAGCCCTTTTGCAACCAAAAACTGCATACTCTTCATAAATACATTGCTATAATTTGCAGTACATTTTTTTAGCCATTGGATAGATGCACTGGAATTCAAACTCTTCACGTGACTGGTTTTATTATTTCTTTTCTTACAGCTCAAATGAGTGCAGTCTTAAGAAAACAGTGCTTTGGACCACTGGAACTGATAAACAAAATGAAGAGCACAATCAAGCTTTTGAATGAGCCACGTACATCACCTGGTGGCAAGTCTTCCCTCTGTCTCACTGTCCTAGAGCTTGCAAAGCAGCTCATCTTCAACTTCCTCACAGCATCATGTCTTTCCCAGCTCCTCTCCTATTACCAGTGCCTCGTCCCCGTCATGCTCTGCCTCTCTGCATCCCCTTCACTTTCTCAAACAACTCTTAGGAAGAGACAGAAGACTGCTCTTCTCCATTGATCATCACAGCACTGTTCTCAATCTTTGACTCCACCCAGGAATAAACCTATAACCCTTTGCTGCTTTCCTCAGCACTTAACTAAAGCCTCCCCTTCCCAAACGCTGTTCCCTCCTGCACCCTGCAGTTGCCTGTGTGCATCTCCTCATTCTGCTCACTGGCTGCCTTCCCCAGCTTCCCCAGCTGCAGTGGGTTGAAAAGGAAGTATAAGATGTTGCCTGCAATTGATTTTAATTCTTTCCCTTGTGCTGCCCCCGCAGGCATGAGTTGGCCAGCCCAGCTGTGGCACCAAGTGCAGCCACTTCTCCCTCACGCACAGCCTTCCCTCAGTGAGCTGTGACTGATCACAGATGGACAAATGCACAAATACAGTCATATTTATTTCTTTGCATTCTCTGGAATTTTCTTACAGTGTGAGGTCTAGCAGAAGAAAACATCTGCTTTGTTTGTATTTTAAAATAATGGTTTCCTCCTCAGACCTGGAAACATAAACACAACAGCGATGGACCTTCTGAGGGAGAAGCACAGAGGGGCTCCAAATTGAGAGTGAAATGGCTGAGAGCAGCAAAAGTATTCAAGCAAAATTAAAATACAGAAGTCTTCAGAAAACAAAAAACAGTGAGCGAGCTAATGGATTTTTGAATACTTGGTTTTTTAATAAGGCCCTAATGTGTTGTTTTAAGGAAGTGAACACAAGAAAGAAATGTGAAATTTTCCTGCCTACCACCTTCTTTCTAGAAGAGTCAAAATGATGCAGAGTGACTTTGGCTTGGACAGCCATCTCAGATTTCTTCTGTACCCATGCATAACATTCCACAAATCCTCTTGCTTATCAAATCATCCAACGGGCGAGAAGGTCATAGTGTTAGACTGTAACTGGGAGAACATCTAGCATGATCATCTGCAAGATTAGCCTGTCACTCTGTTTATAATTGGAGCCCCTTATTTTGTGACAAACCCTTTCCTCATGCCAAATGGTCTTGAAGACCCCTTCTTTCACTCTCCAGTAGCTGCTTGCAAGGCCCAGCATGAGGGGACAGACTACAAGTTATGTGCCACATCTCAAAGGAATGATACAGTGAACATGAAAAAAATGTGCTACCTACTAGATCAGGTTGCACAAAGCCCCATCCAGCCTGGCCTTGAACACTGCAATGGATGGGGCATCTGCAACTTTCCCAAGCAACCTGTTCCTGTGCCTCACCAACTCCAGAGCAAAGAATTTCTTTCTAATGTCTAATCTAAACCCACCCTCTTTCATTTTAACGCCATTCCCCCTTGCCATATCACTACATGCCCTTGTGTAAAGAATCTCCCCAGCTCTCTTGTAGCCCCCTTTAGGTACTGAAAGATTAACTTCTGCTCTGTCCCAGAGTGAGCGTAAATGAACAGCCCTAGAAGACCTGTCTCTCATGGGACTAACCCATGAAAAACCAAGAATGAGGAAAGGTGGTCAGGAAATGTCCTTCAGTCTTCTGTGATGCCAGGACTAAGAGGAATGAACAGCAGGATAAAGCCTGCACAACAAAAGCATGTGAGAGCGGCCGGAGGATGCCATCAAAAAGCTGTGGACGGATGTATGGACATCCAGAACACCCTACATATTCTAAAACCTGATGCATGGGGCTAAAGGAAATCAACTGTCTGATGATTTTGAAGAAATGAGGCCTGAAAAATGGGTGGAACAGCACAGAACTTGCTTTTCAAAACACTAATTGACAACTAGTGGAATAGTGCTGCACCTACTCTGTGAAGATTGCAATATCTGTAACTGCATGGGGCAGTTCTCTAATGAAAGTCTGTATTCTGTAGGAACTAATGTTGCTACCAGAAAATGTTGTTATGACAATCCATCATGTCCCAGAACAGTCCAAGTTTTGGATTTCTGGAAGCAAATCAAGATCATGGGTTAAGACGGGCTCTTATATTGACATCACACCTAGCTTTACAAGTTCCTAATAGTTCTTATTTGTTGCTGAAATAAGGAGAGATGATCAACATGTGGCACAATGGGGTGTATACACCCTTTCAGTGCAAATGGTGACATCTCCAAATAATAATGAACAAGCAAATTATTTCATCTAGAGATCCCATCTTAAAAAGGAGATCTCATAGAGGAATCCTGCCAGACACTCACACATCACCATCACTAATGTGATGTACTTTATTCAGTAATTTGTCCAAAGACTCAGAAGAACCTTAAGAGCTTTAAAAAAAGAAACAGATTTTAAGCCTTGTTATGTAGCAACTGTAGTTATCTCGCCTTACTCCTTAGATCCTACTATTTTAGAGAGAAAAAATTAGAGACAGTTTTGGGGGATGGACAGCAGAAATAACAATTTGCAAGTCTTCTTGCTGAAATGTATTTAAATCACAGCTGCTGACATTTTACTGAAATTACACTTTTCCAGTAGAGGGAATGTAGAAGAAAAGAGGGCTGACCCTTCCTGTCTTGGATGATAAATATTAAATCTACTTGAACTCTAATAATTTGCGTAAGTTGAAGCAACAAACAGAAAAGGGCTGGTTGAACCTAAAAGAATTGGAACATTTCTCAGTGCTCTGGAAGCCCTTTCTCATTTCAGGGTGGCTCAGTGTCCTTGGCTACACTTCCTAGCTTTCTGAAGATTAAATACTAAAGCTATTCAGCATTTTGCTACAGTTGCAGAAGAACATGGTAAAGAGGCAAGTGAAATTACAGGAGCAGAGACTGTCTTTTGTTATTACACTTAAGTTCTACTGTCATTCACTTCAATTTCAAAGAGCAGCATTTGTAGCTAAAAGGAAAACTCACTCCAACACAACCAATCAGAAATAAACAGAAAAAAAAGTCTGAAGGGAAATACACAATCTTTATCGGAGGTGGAATGGCCACCCTTAAATACTAACAGAGAAGACTGAGAGCTGACCCCTCAAATAAATGGCCACAAGCCTTTCATCTTTTGGAAACAGTAATGACTGCCTAAATACATTTTAACTCTATTGCATTTAACTGATTTTCACATTTACCACTGCCTGAGAATGAAAAGAGAACTTGTCCTTAGGGTGTTTATCTGTGAAGAAACTTCTCTACGAAGAACCACATGGCAAGATTATAATTTTTAAGGCAAGAGACCCAGTGAGATGTGGAGCGGTTGTCATTCCCACAGCAGTAATTTACCATGGAACATGTAAGAGGGTCAGTGTGTCCCTCAGGACTGGTTGCTGAATTAGGACGCATAACATCCTGACTTCTTCTCCTGAATGGTTCCCAGGAAACTGGAGCATGGGAATATGCAAGTTTGCTGGGGAGGCAGCCAGTATGGGAGTATCAGCTTGGTGTCCTCAGCTGTGGACTGGAGGGACTGGAATAGCCGTGGGTGGCTGGCAGCATGAAGGACTAAGTGGTTACTCCGTCACTATCCAAACTCTTCATTATCATTCTACATTCACAGCTCCTGCCTTCTATGAACACCAATCTTATTTATGACACATCATACAGCCCCTGCAGTAAGTGAGAAACTCTGGCCCTCAGTGTTTCAAGAAAAACTGCCTTGCACTGCATTAGCATGCAAAATGAATGAGGCGGGAGACCAGCTCCAGCAGCTCCCCAAAATAATATGCGACAATCTAATTAAACTTTATTGTAACTATACAAGCGAGGAAACAGAATTAAGGCTGGGTAGGCAAGCTCAATTTTGTCATTTCCTTAGCCTTTGAGTGTTTGCAATTTGATAGTCTTGTCATGTAGGGTTTCTAATAGAATTTTGTGCATTTTTAGAAAAGAAATTAAATTATGAACTTCTACATGGTTCAGCTTCTGCTAGGCCAGCAAACTAGACCAAGGCAAAAACTCATGCAACCAACTGGGCAAATTCACTGCTTCCTTCCATGCTGGCTTTTCTCCTGTCATTCTCTAGGAGAGGAGCTCACCTTCCTTCATCAATGCATTATTTGTCAAAGAGAGAGAGAGAGAGAAATTTTCTAAGCTAGAAATGAGAGCATGGTACCAGCATAGCTTGGTACCTAGGGAACAGAGTCTGCATTCACAAAAAAACATCCTGTGGCTATCAACCAGTAACACTCAAGGGCACAAGAAGAGGCGAAAGATACTGCAGAACCAAACACCAATGCATCCCCACATCTATAAGAACTGTTAAAATTACACAGTTGGAAGTATTGTTTTTAAAAGATCTTTGTTCTTGTACCTATCTCAGCTTACATTTTCCAATTAAAAAATTGCTTCTGGGCTTGATATCAAATGCTTAAAATTGCAGCCAAAAACATAAGCAACTCAAAATAACCCCCTTAGAATGAAAATTCTTGTACAACCTTCATACTGCTATGCCTGGAGTACACTGCCAATAAGATGCCTAAAAAGAGGGAGAGAAACTCAGGGTGGGAGTGAAGGGAAGACGAATTAGACTGAAAAGGAATGAAAGGGAATCCCACGAGGAGCCAGCAGAAAAGCTCCAGACATTCTGGCAGTTCTAAGAGTTTGTTCCAGGTGGCAAAATAGACATTCACTCGAGGGGGACTTTTGATGAAAAAGGACTGGGAACTTCAGGGCACGGGCCTTAGGAGACCTGCAGTAACTCTGAATCTCTGCTGTATTGTCTGCCACGGCATATGATTAGCTTCCTGTGCTGTAGCGCATTGTAAGGCATTTTATAAAGCAATGAATTACACAGCTGAAGTGGAGTAACCACATGCAAGCAAATACGACAACCATTATGCTCTCAGCAACATCCCACACACATAGCCACGAACATTTGCATTAGTGCCAATTAATCTGAGGTGGTACAAACTCAGCCAGGCATAGGATTTGTTCTTTGGTGTGAAGGAGGAAGGGAGGGGAGAAAAATATCCTTTTGTCTTCAGAGAGGAAACATCTGTAGGAGTTTTCAAGAGCTCCGGTGACTTTGTAGAGCGTGGAGTGGGGGAGCGTGCTATTGAGTGCTTTGATCTCACCAGCAGGTGACACTGCAGCAAGTGGGAGCAGCTATAAAAAGTTTGAAGCATTCTAGGGACAACTCGCACAACCGGCGCACAAATGTGTTTAACGCGTGTGACTCACAGTTGCCGAGAAGTGGGAACATGCAGCACGAGCTGGCCTTTTGGTTTCAGCTTCTCGTTGTGTATTAATGTCTTCCTTTTCCCCTCGCTGCCCCCCACCACTGCTTTCAAACACAGGGGTGAAGCAGAGTCAGGAAGGGCGACAAATCTTTTAACCCTGCCGCATGTGGAAATGCATATGACTAAAGCACAGCCAGGGAAAACTGTTCCAACAGCCCTACCTCTCGCTGAAGTCAGCAGGAAAGCCATATCCTTTAACGTCAGCGCTAGCAGAGGAGCCTACCAAGCACTAAAAGGAGTGTTGTGCTTTTCCAGGTCCACATTTTAACCAGCCACTCTGCACAAGAAAATGATGATGGCTTTGCGAAACACTGGTTTTCCTGTGATGCCTTAACAGAGAAGACAGCAGATAAAATACCTGAGAATTAATAACAGATTTTACCTCTTGTACCTCTCTGCTCTGCCTGGAACTCCCAGGAGGAGTTCCCAGAATGAATCCATAACCCTGGCTTCCAGGACCTGTGCTATTAGGGCATGAGGAAGATCAATCTATTTCTACATGATTCTCCAGTTCCTTAAAGTAAAATCTTCTGGCAGCTGGACATCCTAGGCACAAAAATTCACAAGTGCTAACTTACTAAGCAAGGCTTGTGCTGCAGGTTCTGGTGAGGGCCTAGGTTACTGTATCCCACTAAGAGAACAGTGAAGGTTGTCTTACTTTGTCACTCAGTGGTTCCTCAGGTGCAAAGGGGATATAGGCAGAGCTGCCAAGTTTTGTTCAGCTCCCTGTGTAATAGATTAATTTTGTAAATGTGTTAGTGAACTGATTTACCACTTTCTAGACTATTTGCATGAAGCCATCAGAGGTATTTCCCAGTGAAGACATCCTGCTCCAAAGAGCAGTAAGAAATCATTCCCAAATCCTTGCTGCTGTGCATAGGGGAAGCCAAGAGTCCTTCTGAGAGAGTCTTCAGAGAGTCTGCACACTATTTGCAAGATATGATGGGAGGCTGCAGGGCACTGGCAGGCATAGGCGGGTACCCACGTAGGGTTTAATGCCAGAAGCATTTGTAACAGCTTGCACTGTCAGTCCTGCCAATGCATGGCTGCTCTGCTCCAGGTGTGTTCAGTACAGAGAGAATGGATACCTGGTGCTGGCACCTGGCACAGTGCAGCCGAAGTGAATATCTGTTGTCTGCTTGAAGTGCATGTGAATGTGTTAAAAACCAGCTGGAACGTGTCAGCCAGTGACAGAGGTGCCAAAACCAGGGTGCTGGGCAAGACGCACAGCCACAGACAATTCCAAATGGCTCCACAAAAGCTTGACAGAAACACAAGAATTCAATGCTCAAAAAGTGTTTCTAAGTGCTTCTACTCCAGGAAGCAAACCAAGGGGTATGAATAACCCTTTCATAATATCTTACACACATGTTTGGGAATGTGGGGGATTTTTTTTTTTTACTATTATCTGAACTAGAATGCTGTAGAGCATCAGAGCTCTCTTTGGAGTGATGAAAGCAGTTTTAAACCTAATCACTAAAACAGTATACATTTGCAGCACTACACCCCCTCCTGTGTCCACTGCAAGTGCCTATGGTTTTACAGTCACACCTTCCCATTCATGGAGAGTTACACAGCAGAGCAAAATGACAAGGATGAAGAAACTCGGAGATGACTTTGCAATGAAAGCAAACACCTGGCATAAACCACTCAAAACTGCACATTTATTTTGACTGGGAGCTCTTGGAGACATTATTTGGGATGACTACAGGTTGTAAAAAACACAGCTAAACTGTGACACTTCTATGGCAGGTGTTCCTTCATTGACTATAAGGTACACTGATAGACTTCATCCTTGAGCTTCCACTATTCAGATGCACCTTGCAATTTCTAATATGTACACTGAAGTAGACAGGTGAAGCTATATATATGTTACTCCATATACATTAAACTTGCCTACCTTTCAGGACCAACAGAGAGAAAGAAAGGAGCAAACTGCGAAAGGGCCAAGCATTTTTCCTCTTCATCACTCCCACTTCCTACATGAAGGATTTACTGGCAAAATTTGCTCCTAAGTTGTGGTTTTTTGGAACAGCACTCTCTAGTCACATAAGCAACACTTTATTTTTCCAAGTGTAGTTATTTAGTTTCTTCACATTTGAATTTTCATGTCACTTCTCTTCCTCTCTGTAGTTTTTGCTTTTTTAAACAGTGTGAACACATTCTGTAATTATTGCTGACAGCCCAATGTTTAATGGTGTTGAATGTCTTTTATGGCACAGTCACATTCGTTTAGGAGACAGCTGTCTCTGCTTAAAAAGTCGCTGCCCCTTAACTCTTTATCTCTGCCCCCACGACTCAGACATGGCAGCTGCCCGTACCTGCAAACCCTTGAAGCAAAGCCTGCTTCCCTCCACCCTGCAGCAGCCTGAAAGAGCCCACGGATTCAGTTACTGCACCTCAGCAGAGGGGAGCAGGAACGAATAGCTGATCAAGCAGTAACTTGTTAAACCACCACAGCTGTTTCTCAAGCAAACATCCGACCGTGCCCTCGGAGCCAGCGCGGCGCACGCGGTGCTGGAGGGGAAGAGGTTTCCGAAGCTGGGAGATGCTGTGGGAACCATCCCACATTCCTGCCCTGGCCCAGCTGAAAGCCAACCGCTGTGCTGTGACCGCGGCTGCTCTGCAGGCTCACCCGCTCGTCTCCCAGCCTCCTCCTGGCCCTCAGCCTTTTTTCCCTGCTAGTGCCAGAAGTACCATCGCGTACTCAAAGCGCGGCTGAACTTTTCCAGCCGCTTTCATCTGCCGTTCCGCGGGAACACGGCTGATATGGCATGACTCCCAGCTGTTTTCAGAGAAGACTGGCCCAGGCAAGCACAGCTTTAGATAGCCTGGGTGTGACTGACTACCTGGTACACAAGTCAGGAGGTGATTTGGTTGGCGCCAGTCCCAAGTAATGTGAAGTAACACAAAACTCATCTATCACCATGCAGTACTTACCAGGTGAACCCTTGCAAAGAGAACTTGCCTGACCTGATAATACAGTATTAGCCCCAATAATTATGTAATTCAATACTAGTGCCGATTACCCACCAGGGAAGGGGAGGGGGGAGGGCAATTGCAGCCATCTGTGTTTGTTTGCCTGAATGTTCCCATAAAAATGTTCTCAGTGCACATCGTGCTCGCAAGCGGCAGCCTTGAAAGGGCGTTGGGATGCCATTCTATGGGGCAGTGCTGTGCCACTCTGTGTGTTGTCAAACTACGTTGCTGACACCGCCAAATTGTTCTATCTTGAGATTTTTGAACTATAGCAAAAGAAGAGATGTGGAGTGTATGAGAAACACAGCCCCCTCCTTTGCTGAACAGAAAAAACCTAATCCCTCGCCGCAGTCTTTTATATTGCAACAAAAGCAACTAATACATTTTTGTGTTATCTGTACCCCTGCTCTGCACTTCAGTGAAGTTAGTTTAGAGCAATTAGTGACTTTCCTGCACTGTCTGAAAGAGCAGGCACTTTCTAGTGCTCTTTCAGCTTACTTACCAGAATTATTTTTTTTTTATTAATTCCTCCATTGTATCAGCACAGTAGAAGACAGGCCTAATACTTTCATCATTTGAAAGTCAGCATATGATTTTATACAATTTACACAATGCCTTAAGAAATGAAAGCATACCTGCTGACAGTGTTCTATGCAAATGTTTCATAGGATTTTCCTGTGCCACAAAGGCCAAAAAAGGACCATTGTGACCATCTTATCCAGTCTCACCTACCATACAGGTGTGGCTTCAGTAGAGCAAGTCTTGACCTAAACAACTCTAATGACAGAGAATCCACCACATCTACCTCCCTTAACGTGGAAAAGGCATTTCTTCCACCTGCCTTCTGGGAGTGGGGAGAGCTCAGGAGGCACATTTTCCACGCCAGAAATGCTTTGTGTATGATCATCATTCTTGTTTGTGTTACAACAGAGGAATACACCATTGCAACAGATTCCCCATATCCTTTCACCTTTCATCACTCTTGCCTCCAGCCTTGATCTGGGAAGTGTTAAATCCAAAAGTATTATAATAGGTCTTTTTTACTCAATACTGGTAAAAATTTCACAGAAAAGACAATATTCAGTTTTTAAGAAATTGCTCCTAAAATACAGAGGTGTGAAATTATGCTAGTCTCTTCTCATCAGGTTTTGAATCATCCCAGAGGGTTGTGTGATGGAGATGACATTTTCCTTTTAAATCTGCAGGATTTTTCCATTAAGTTCTGTATAGGTTTTTCATCAGTTAGCTATAGCTAGAACCAAACTGCACAGCATTCTCCCTTCCATAGGAGGAAACTAATACTTTCATTTAATAAAATTGCCGAGGGAGATGCTATGAAGTCCTCTTAAGTATGATAAAATACCCTAGTAACATATGCATTTATAACTGATATTCCATTGTGAGAATTAACATTTGGAAATAAGATTATTTTAGAAATAAAATCCAGCAAGTAGAACTCTGCAACGAATCATCTTGAAAACCCTGACACCATGAAGTGCTCAGGGCAAGGACCCCATGCTTCCACCATAGCAATTTTGTAGGTAGCATGTGGTGAATATTAGTACTGCTCTCAGCTGCGCCTGAGCATTTAGGAGTATTATCACAATAAAAATCACCAGCACCATCACAGACCTTTCTAAAAGCCATGGGTTTCACAATGCAGAAGCTAAAAAGCTCCACGGGTATTCAGTTTATTCAGCAGAACAGCTAATAACTGATCCCACAGTCCTTATTCAGGAAAGAATCTTATTCCTAAGGGGAACTCAAGTGAGCTCCATTAGCTCAAATGCTCTTCACCAAATAACCAGTAGCCCCAGAAGACTAGCGACAGATAAAAAAGTTTCTTCCTAAACCTAGCTGCCAAATGGAGTCAGTTGAAAATTTTCAAACAGAATTTCTAGAAGGGCTTAAAATCAAAGGTATTTTTGTCTAAGTAGGAAAGTAAAATCAGATCTCTAACAAGGCAAAGATGCATAGGAACTTTAACAGTATTCTTACTATCTAAAAATCTCAGTATTGTTCAAGCCATTGTGCTTCTGCTGTATGAGACTGACAGAAACTGTTTTGTTGGTCTTGGTGTCTGGACCTGAAACCAAACGCCACACCAGAAACAAATAGGTTATAGACTAGATTATATAAGTTTCTTACTGTGTTATATGCAATATATTTCTGCAGTATATGGAAAGATTACAGCAACAGTGTTGAAGGCTTTTAGGTTCATTAGTATGGTCAGCTATCAGGAAAAAGGCAGCTGGAGCTCAAACATGAATGAAGTTGATGTGGTTAAAGCAGCACGTTTCCTGCCTTGCTGCTGTAGCCACTCCTTGCATTCCCAGTCATGCAAGCACACTGCTGATTTCACTGACACTGGCTGAACCGGTAAAAAGCAGTCTTTCCCAGAAAGTTGCAGGATTTAGCCAGAAAGCTGCTCTTTGGAGACTAAACTAATATTTTTTTCCCCATTGCATCATTTTCAGTGTGCAAATTAGTAGCAAATAGTCATGTAGGCCAGTCAGAGATGGAAAGAATTCCCCAGACCTTACAAGGGTGTCAAGTGCAGTTCACAGAGAGCAAAATTAATGCCACTAGAGATGGCCAAAGTTCACCTATGAGCAATTCTCTGATGGGTGATTGCTTCTTCCATTTTGCTTTTACAAGGTTTAAGGTGCATAGGTAAAATAAGATCACAGAGTGACTGAGATGTTTTTATACGTGTGGACAAAGGAGGTAATTTTAAATCTTTTTTGAGGTGTGTATAATTACAAGTGCATTTCAAATGTTGTTAATATGCTTAGGTGCTTAGGGAAAGCAATCTTATATGAAAGATAACCTTTTAATAGATTACATTATTACAGCAGCACTCAGCTTCACCACTATATTCAGGGTTGAGCTGGCCTCCCATGTTTTCTACAGGTTTATAACTTAGCTGTAAAAAAATCATTTGAATTGAATATTCATGCCAGCTAATAAAATTTCTATACTAATTTTCAAAAGTAAAAAACTGGTTAATCTTTTACAGATACAAATACCTACTGGCTAAGCAATTAAAGATGCGGTTTGAAGGTGGGGATTTTTTTGTTTGTTTGTTGGGGTTTTTTTGTTCTTTTTTGGCAATCACCTAACTTCATAATCATTTCTCGATAAGAAATATATTTGGCAGATGATTAGCATATATTGATTAGTTATTACACAGGAGAGCTGTTATTGCAGAGAATTTTTTTTAACTTAATCAAAGCTTGCATTACACAACAGATTGCAAAACCTCCAAAGGAACCATTAATAAAAGCCTTTTAAAAAAATTAAGTGAATTTAGTGCTTATGAAAACAAGAGATTGGTGGAGCTGGCCAGAGCCAGTGATGCACAGACTTCCTATAAAGCTTTGCCAATACATTATCGCCCTGGACTAAGACTTCCTTACTATTTCAGCCATGAATTCTCTGTTGTTCAGCACAAACTGCATGGCACACTCACGACATAGGATAAAGGGTTTCTAGAATTGCATTCCCAGTCTGGGCACCAACATGGTGCACCCTAACTGTACAGTGGTCCTTCATGATGCCAGTGGACTGACTCACGTGACCACCATTTGGCTCTTTGCTGTCAGCTATGACTTCACCTAGTGATCGAGGCCAGATTCCCAGGATATCTTGGCAAGCATGCATGCACTACATCATGTGGATTTGCAGTGGTGCAGTTACAATACTTGATAATTCAGTTCTGCAGAAAATCCTGCTCACCTCCCTCTCCCAGGCAGTCTGTTTAAAATCAAGCTGGGCTGCTGGCACAGGTAAAGTAAGCAAAATTTGTTCTCAGGTTCTTTACTTTCTGATGACATGACTTGTCTTCTGTACTGTGTGAAGGAAACAAAACCCTTAGGACTTTTACTGAAGCTCTTTAAAGCACTTTAACTTTTTACTTTCTCTTTTCTATTTGTTCCGTGCATCAAGTATTTTTTAAAAATGGGTCCCTAATGATGATCTCAAATTTTTGCACCTGTGTTTTGAAGAGTTTAGAGAAGACCACCAAAATACTATCACTTAAACACTGGCTCCTGAACATCCTCATGCTTCCACTGAGATAGCATCTTAAGTTTCCATAAAAACAGCAGCATTACCTGTGTTCATTCAAGTAAATTGATGGTCATCTTCCTGATGGCAATAGTGCAGGGACCCCTCTGTTGCATGTCTATGCCCTGAGTGTTCTGCATGATCTCTCTTTCTGGATTTTCCCCACTTCCAACATTAAGGATGAGAGTAATGTTTCTCTACCTTCCAGAGCCATTGCAATCACTAATGCTGCAGAACACTGTTGTGTAGTGCTCAGACACAACAGATACCAGGTACACATATCAGCATTTTACCTACATGTTTTTATCCAGTACCTTTTTAGCCAAGAAAATATATGGTAGGTGCATCCCCTTGGAGCTTGTCTATTCAGCTCCTTGCCAGTGTCTAAAGAATCACTGCTGAGTATCTTCTTGACTTCTTTACCTCAAGAAAAGTATGTGCCCATGTGTCAATAGAGAGACCTACCATACAGGAGGTCACGTTAAGGCTTTTAACATATCATTAGGGGCACTGTAGAGTTTTCATATGAGTAGTGTAATATGTTATATGGTACTCCAAAGGATCCATTACATTCCACCAGTACAAATTCACTTTTTACACAAAGGTTTGGCATGATTAATGATCTGTTATGGTCTATTGATTAAATATTACCTGCAACAGAATTGCTTAAATACATATTTACAAGATAAACTAGAACAGCTCACAGTCATTACAGTCTTTGTGGTAATTAATAGGAATGTTATGTAAATACACATTTAAGTGATTTATATAATAGGGTTCCAAATAAGCTGTTATAATCTATCATGCTGTAATGAATTAGCTCCTTTACTGTAGGTAGGTATCTGACCTCTACTGGAGTATGAAAGACCTGCTTATATGTTTCACTGCTCTTGCCTACTTTCAACAGAAAACCATGCCTCAAAAAGCTGCTACTGGAGAAAAGGAAGAGAAAAAAATGTGCATTAGATACAGAGGTAATAGTAAAACGGGTCCTAAAAAACTCTATAGTCAGCTTGGCTACAGAATGATGAACACCTCTTTGTCTGCCTCATCTGCACCACCAACCAGCCCAGGAGGGCTGCAGGAAAGATGGAGCTGCCAGGCAAAGAGTATGCTGCACATGGAGAGGCTGCCTCTCCCTTAGGTGCCTTCCCTCCCCTACTCCAGAGCACAGCACTCACACGGGAGCAGAGACACAAGAACGAACTTGACCTGAATCATCTGGCAAGCATAAGGACCATCACACTGGACTGGGCATGGGAACAGACCTGGACCTAAAACCCGAGAGGGAAATTGCTAGTATGTCATGAGGCACAGCTAAGCTGCAGTCCTGATGCCCATAATGCAGAAGCAATGGGTAGTCTGCACCACTCTTCCCTAGGGCCTAATCCCGACACAGGTCTTCTCAGGATGGGCAGGGGAAAAACCATCTTCGGACAGGCACGAAACATAGGGATTTTCAGTCCTGCACCCCCAATAAAGAAATTTGAAGAAATCAATAGACACAATGGAATAGATGCTGGAATTAATTTTTAACTATATGACTTGACTTCAATTTGCAACGTTACAGCTGTCATTCTCTAGACTTTTAACATGTCAGAAAAACAGTAAGTTACTTCTGTTAGCTTTGGAGTGTCTTCCTCACTTCAGTTTGGGAACAGCCTAACATGCAATGATGCAATTAAAATGGGCTCTCAGTCACACTCATGGCTTCTAAGGACTGTGCTTTGCTTTGCTTTGTTCAGAAAAAGGAATAAAATTATTGTCTATTCCAAGATTTCATATTATTAGTTTTAATGCTTTCCCCTTTGAAATGTTCCTCCAGCACACACTCCAGACAAAGCAGTCAAGCTTCCTCTGACCTCACTGAGTGTAGAGAGACTCAATTCAGCTATTACTTACCTTGATGAAGCTATCTTTCATATGTTATTCAACTTAACAGGCAGTGACTGGAACAAAATCATGAACATTATTTGCTAATGGAAATTGGACTTGGAGGGTCCCCAGATGTTCTATGCAGCTACAGGTCTCACAGGCACAGGGAATGAAGCATAAGCACATTTTGGCATTGTAGGGACACTCCTTCATTCCCCAAGAGAGTGAACTGAGAAAGTTCACCTGCGCGGCAGTCTGGAAGGAGACCCTGAGGAGACCCACACATCTTTGGGTGTGGATGGAGCCTTGGAGACATTTCTGCCTGGTGAGAAGGACACATGACTACATGCACCCACCAGCCATGGCCCACACTGTGCTGTGGATGTGGAGGCACAGAAGATGACTGCTCTTGTTTCAGAGCTCCTGATGCAGCTCTTGGAGCAGCTCCGACAGGATGAGGGTGGTCCCCCACACAGCCACTTCTGAACTCATCTGAGCTAACCCTGGTGGGGGCAGGTTTGAGCCCTCAGCCAGTAGGCAGCCACTAATGAAATCCATTAAACTGTCAACATTTAGGGAACACTGTTTTACAAAACCACTTAAACATACCATGCAACAGACAGCTGAATTAGGCCTGTCTGCCTGTGTGGAGTCAGAAAGAGCCATGTTACTCTTCAGGGGATTGAAAACTACTTTGCAGAGCAGAGCCCTGATTTTTTCATTTTATTTTTAGCGATTATTCAAATGTACCTAAAACGGACAAGTGCATTTTTACTTCCTTCAGAGCAAAAAAAAATTAAAATCCTAATATCAAAGACAACCACCACCATTCAAAAAAGAACAAAAACCCAAGCCACTGATATCAAATGGACTTTGAAGAGGTAATTTGAAAGCAGGGGGAGAGACACCAGCAAACAGGGCAAATGCCTGCGTGCCATTGGAGCTCCACGGCAGGGTGTGTTAAGATGCTCAGAAAGAGGTCAGAGCCTATTGCAGGTAATAGACTGCAATGGAGCCAGCCAGTGTGCAGGAGAGCTGAGCTCGAAGAAAAGAGGATCCCAGGCCCCCGAGGCCACTGGCAGCTGCTGTGCATGTGTGTGTATGTGCCACAGACTGACAGAAATGACAAACCGAGTCGTCGGAGAGAGGCCAGAGCAGCTCGAGTCGCTCTGTAAGAAGCCCCGCGGGGTGAGCAGTGCTGTGCTAATACCAGCATGGGCTGCTAAAGGAGCAACCCAGCCACCTCCTGCTTGCTGGAGGTGAGGGATTGCAGCTTGACCGGGAGGTCATGTTCAGTAGGAGATTCGAGGTGTGGGAGACAATTTTGACCGTGAAGGGGAAAAAAGTGAAAGGAGTGCTCACTGTCTTTCCATTTTCTGCCCAGCAATACAGCAATACAACAGATACAACAGATCCACTGTCTGAATATTTTAGTGGAAGCTGGTTTCACAGGGGCTGCCTCTCTTGTGGTCCATCTACTACTGGAAAAAGACACGGGGTGTTTTCAAAGAGCTTCCAATAACTCCAGGAACATTTTGGAAAATGCACTGTATTTAGATTGATCTTTTCTTCTTGCACTGTCCTGTTTCTGTCACTTCCCATTCATAAAAACCTATATACACAAGAAAGATGTTTATGGTTAATCTCATTACCGCTTATACCTCGACATGGAGCCATAGTTTCCCACCCTGCCCAAATTGGACTAGAGGACTTTCACGTTCTGAAAGGTTTTAGATTTGAATTTGGATTTGAGAGATGCAGAGATGACTATTTAGACAAAGTACAGATATGATATAGAAAACACAAGACAAATATCAGTGGAGTCCTCATCCCCAAATAAATCTGTACCCTGAGTAAGAATTCCAAGGAAACATGGTCTCCTGTGATCAGGAGTGCTTGGTTTTCTGCAGTGAATTTTTCAGGAGATTGGCCATTTTGTGACACAAATGCAAATGCACTGACCATGGCACGATGGCTTTTGACTCCTCAGGAGCATGACAGCCATTAACTAGAAACAACTGGTGGCCCAGGCGAAAAAAAGGTTTTATACTCCCTCACAGTCTCAAGAAGCATTCAGTCTTACAAACCATCGCTTCTGTGACATCACTGTCATTCCCCTGGCAATGAACAGTGAAGTCATAAGGCAAGCATTAGAACAGCAGATACATATAAAATAAACAGTCAAAACAGGTAATCATTGAAATAAACCCACAACCAATTTTCATGCAAATTTCCCTAGTTACAACAAATGTAGAAAGGGGAAAGCAGAAAAATAAATGATACATCTGCACAATTGGTTCTAAACAGAATGTTTTTCAAAGCTCACCCAGAGACATCACTGACTCTTTAATGTCTGCTTTTCCACTAATTTGTATCCTGTCAATTTACAAGCTATTTGAAACACCACTTCTATTTAATAAAAATGCAAAGTACAATGGGGATTTTATGTAAACAGGGTTGGCAAAATATCTTTGTAGAACATTTTGGAAGGAGTCATGAAATTAATGAATTAATAAATGGACATTTTAATAGTTTGGTGTAACTGGGATATAGTCTAACCAAAACACCAGGCCTGACACTTCATTAATATATAAATACAGGTATAGGTGAACTTTAACAGAGTGAAACAGTTTCAAATCAACTCTCTGGTGGAAAGTCTCCTAGACCTTTAAAAAGAATCAGTTACAACGTCACTATTAATTATTATTATTATTATTCAACAGTAGCATCATAAACAAAATACTTTTCACTCGAAGATCACTAACATTTGACAAAAAGAACGCATCATTATTCCTATAGTAGAGTGTAAGATTATGGTCTAATTTTTGAAAAGCCTCTACTAATTTAAAATGTCTTATCGAAGTTAATGTTTAAAGCTAAAATGACCTAACTGGTCACAAGGCTTCTTGGAGTACAATAGAGAAAGAAGGAAAATTAGATTTTCTCCATGATGGATGAGTTTAGGAAAGCCCCAGGGGAACTACTGCCTAATGTTTTTCAAAAGATTTGCTTTTTGATTTCATGATGGTGGACAAAGGAAGGCTATTCAAAGAACCTGCTTCCGCTCCGTGCCTGGTTAAGCTGTCCACAAGACTACAGTACTCCATTATTTGGGTCCCCAAACTGAGATTCTTCTGCTGGATGGTGGTCAGACTCAGCTAACTTAAGCCATCAGACATTTCAACCAAAGAATCCCTTCCACATATATTCCATGATATATTTATCCATGACACAGTTATCATGACCACACATGATGTTCTGGAGATATTAAATTGGCAAAAGAACAATACTTCCAGGTTATAGAGGTCAAAGGTACATTAAAAGTACACAAATGGGTATATTAGAAGCAATTTTAAGAGGTCTTAAAACAAACCCCAAGCTTGTTGGACATTATAACAACAGATCAGTCACTTAAAGAAAGAGTTACTAGTTTGCTAGACCTTTAGCAACTTTTTATGAGGAGAGTCCTAACATAAATTAGGAGCAGCTTCAAATTTTAAAAAATGAACACCATAAATTCTCTTCCCAGCTCCATATTTAATAAGTAATAGGTCTCATTTTCCAGATTGCTGAGTAGTCTGTAATTCTCTTCACTTCACTGGGAGCCGTTGTAGACTCAGCATTTTCCAAAGCAGGCTAATTATTTAGTTGCCCAAACATGATATAAAAAAACTAACTCACAGCTCACTATTACAAAAATAACTGTCTTGCACAAAAGTAGCCAAATCCTGGTTCTTCACAGGGGAAGGGAAACAAGAATTCTAGCTCTCCGCTGGCAATGAGTGTGTTCTAGGGTATCATCCAAGACACAGGAGCTGGGTGGGCAAATAAATCAGCTGTTTTTATTGAGCTCTGCATTGTCACAACCAGACTACTCCTTGCAACGAAAATAACTGTTTGAAAGCTACTTGAGGTGTCTCCATTCTGTCACTGCCTGCCAGCTCGGCACGCTCAGTGAGGGAGTGCAAGCACCCTGAAGGGCTGCTCTTCTCAAAGGGAACAGAAATGGGACGTGACTTCACTGCCTCCCACATCAGCTGGTGCTGCTCACCCCATCACACCTGTAAGCTGCCTTTCTCCTTCACAGATAAAATAACTTCATATATATAACCTCTGCTACACATTTGTATGTCACTGATGTTAAGAGGAAGAATATGTACCTAAGCAGAAAAGAAGGCATTTCCAAGAGAGACTTTTCATAGCAAAATTCTTGAAAACCATGAAAGGATTGAAGAAGCCAAGTCTTAGAGTCCTTCAGGTTACTCTGAGACAGAGTTTCAAAAGAGCTCCAATCTCACACACTAAAATAAGAGACAGGTTTCCCATAAAGCTCAGTATGCTGAGCTGATTTTATAAAACATTCATTTAATTCAGTACCTGAATCAGAGTCCAGCTCATTCTGAGAGATGATACCTATCGTCCAAAGAATTCAGTATGTTAACTGCTTTGCAGGATTTTCCAGGAATTTAGTTTCCCTCCCTTATTCTACCATTACTCCTGGCTTCTACCATTACTCCAGGTAATTTCTGGAGAAGGGAAATTCCTTACAAGAACAGAAAGACTTTTTTCCCATCCAAATGTAGTCCCACTCATAATGGCAGTTATGTCCCACGTGGCCTGTCTGCCCAGACAGAACTGAAAAAAGGTCCAAGACATGTTTAGTGGGTAAGGAATACCCACCCTGTATTTGGGGGAAGGAGGCAGGGAGAGTTGAAATCAAATAAAATAAATGATCGTCGTATATTGCTTTACCTTACACCTAAAGTGTCTGCTACCTAAGGAAGTTCTGAAAATTCTTATTAAAGAGTTTTAAAACACCCTTAAAAGTGATAGCCCTCATCAGTGGTCTTAAGAAAAACTACGTGCAGCAGAGTTCCAGATGCTTTTCACAGACATAGATATTTTGTTTCCTCATTTAGTGTCTATTTTAGCACTGGGAGGACTGATTAAAGAGAAACAGTATACTTCTAGCAACAACTTCCATGATATCCAGTTTCCTTTCAATATCTGAAACAGTGTGGATCACTTAGTCTGAGCTGTTACTGTCTCCCATGGCATCTCGGAAGGCACAAAAGGAGCGCACAGAACAGAGCAGTTCAGATAACTGAGATTTTAGATACCTGTCAAAGTGGAGTACGGCTGACTGAGATTGCTCAGGGTTATCGACAGCTGGCAAACTGCATGGCAGGCTTTTCATAGAGATGCCCAGAAGATGAGGGAGCCAGCACAACACAAGACAAGTTCCCAATTTACCTATTTGCCTGTAAATGCATAAACTCTGCCTCTACAACTCAGTGCCATCCACAATTACAGTCAAGATCAACCCAAAATCAACCATCATGTATAACAAAGACAGATATGCTTCTATAGGCATTGGTTTACATGTAAGCATTAATTTATTCTGCCTTTTGTCTGGCTTTGTCTTTTATTTTTATTAAAGTTAACCATGGTAGCTTTACAACAGTTAAAACTAATGGTTAACCAGACAGATGAAATCTCACTAAATGTTGTTTTTGGACTTACTCACTGAGACATGAACAACTTCAGTGAAAGTACAGAGCCTTGAAGAACACAGAGAAATGCCTTTCTGCCTAAACCTGATGACAGGAAGCCTTCCTTCCATGCTTTTCTGCCACTAGACCCGTATATGCTTTGTAGAGTTGACAAGGTATGACTGAGTATCAATAGAAAATCTCAGGTCATCTGTGTCCAAAGCCATGAAGTAAACTTTGCTCTTCATACAGGTGAAACTAGCAGCAGGCTCTATATTCAGACCCAGACAACTGGATTAACTAGGTGCATTAAGCAGACAAGTACTAACTCAGTGTAATCATGCCTTCATTTGTCTTTCCCTGTTTTAACCACTTGAAGTTATGTTTTTTTCTTTCTTTGTGAGAGGTAACTACTCCAAGGAGGTTTGAAGCCTGATTCATTACTGCTGTCCTGGCTTCGGTGTGAAACTCAAGTAAATAAGAAGGAAGTCAGATTTTTGGATACTCGAGTGTCCAAACTGGCTATTTGGAGAAGGCTGCCATGAATGACTAGAGTAGGATTGCCATAATAAACCTTCCTCATGACTATAAATTCATATTCAGTATAAGATTGTTCGGCATTACACTTTATACCTGAACCAACCCATAAAAATAAACTTTGGGAAGCATCCCTCTGGAATTTTATCCAATATTAAAACTGTAGCTAACATGTGAAGATAAACTAGACCTAAATACCAATGTATTAAAAAGAAATTTCATAAACGTGTCTGAGATCTTCATAAAGTTCTTGGGTTGGTCAAGCAAGAAGAAGAGAAAGGAAAAACAAAGAAGCCTCAGGAAGCCTCAAATGCAGACTTTTTCTGTAGCAATGAAAAAAGAGAGAACGAAGCCTAGCTCATCCTCAGTCACTAACCCACGGCTTAAATAAATGAGAAAGAAAATGAGAAATTAGGATACCAACTAACACAGTTTCAACTGCTCTGCCTTAATTGTATGTTCTGATGTGGTCACTCTCTGCCCACACCCTTCACTTTGAGCTACATTTTACAAAAGCATTTTAATAGATGCTTAGAGAATCACCAAGAAACGTAACAGAATAGGTTGGACCTTGTAAATCCATCCTTTAGCACATAGCAATCAGTCTTCAGGAGGGACACACAGTATAACCTTTCATAGGTCACTTGGTTTGTAAGACTTATCTTTCCACCCATAAAATTGAGATGAGAGTATTATTTCCATTATTTGATGAGTAGATTTTTTAGCTGCAAGCACTTTGGGGCAGAAACCATGGTTTTGCAGCAGTCAAGCAAAATGGGGGATCCACCAACTGCTACCACACAAATGTCCATAGATACAAGTTGGAAAGAATTCATGTTTGTGATGACAGAATTGTCTAAATAGACTACTTGAGATGAATGTCCTTTGTGTGTCCATAGCTATCAACTTGCAAAACCAAGTCTAAATGATCTCCCCTGTTCAAAAACAAATTCATTACCTTGTTAACCTAAGTTCTTTTGTATCCTCTCTGCCCTACAGGGTTCCAAATAAATTTTGGGTCTTTTTTTACTTAATTTGACTTTCAGTCTTCATGCTTTCTTTTTTTTTATTATTTTCATAGAATCATAGAATGATCAAGGTTGGAAGAGACCTCCAAGATCTCCCAGTCCAACCATCCACCCAGCACTTTTACTGCAACGCCTAAATCACTAAACCACATCATCCAGCACCATACCCAGACACCTCTTGAACACCTCCAAGGATTGTGACTCCACCACCTCCCTGCAGAACCTATTCCAATCCCTGACCACCCTAATGATGAAAAATTTCTTTTATCTAATCTGAATCTCCCCCGTCTCAGTTTAAGGCCATTTCTTCCAATCCTCTCACTGCAGGCACAGCAGGAGAGACCAGCCCCCACCAGGCTACAGCCTCCTTTCAGGGAGTTGTAAAAGTGATGAGGCCCCCCCATGAGCCTCCTCTTCTGGAGATTAAACAAACCCAGCTCTCTAGGCTGTTCCTCATCAGACAAAAAATTTTAATGCATTTCACCAGTTTTCCATCGCTGTTCCTCTGCTGCTGCTGCTGCTACATAACCATTTGCAGCAAACTTGGGTGTCAAGAGAGCTGTTGGGCTCTGCTTGTGTTCCAATCTCCCCTGGGCTTTGGCAGAGCAAAGTGTACACTCTACCTTCCGACTGACATCAAATGGGGACCTAGGTACAAAGGTTTTGAAGAGTTACCTGCCCTTGCTCAAGCCCCATTATCTCTCTAAGTACACAGCACTGGGACAATGATGGCTGTTGCTTTCTTCCCCTGGGAAACCACCTGTACAGTCAGAAGGAACATTTTCCATTACTGTTACTCTACTGTCCAGATTGCCAATGCCACCATACAACTCCAGAAGATAAGAGAGAGAGAAAGAGAGAGAGAGAAAAAGAGAGAGAAAGAGAGAAAGAGAGAAAGAGAGAGAGAGAGAAAGAGAGAAAGAGAGAAAGAGAGAGAGAGAGAAAGAAAGAATGAAAGAAAAAGAAAGAAAGAAAGAAAGAAAGAAATTCCATTTGTACAGACAACACAGAAGCTTGATGATGGGATCTCAGTACCCAGAAACTGCTGAGCCATTAATTTCTCAGAAATGTCTGTGCCTTACAAAAAGCTCATACTCCATACATATGTATAAGCAGAATATTCCCTGCAAGCTTCCTCAACATGGTTGCTTTTTGTAAAATGCACATTACAGCTTGAACTTTAAAAAAAAGCAAAAAAACCCAAAAAGTCACCAAAAAAACCAAAAACCAAACAAACAAAAAAAAAAAAAGAAGAGAGTGAGAGAATAGTTTTTTTAGTTCAAAATATACACAAGCTGTTGTTAGCAAGAGAAAAAATGTTTGCATTCTTGACCTTTACAGAGGTAAGACAAAAAACAACTACTTTTTCATACTAATAGCATTCTGTGCCTGTCCCTTGTATATTTTCTTTTAAACTTGCCATTTTGCTGTTGCAGCTGGGCTTGTCAGTTTTCAGCACTAATGGGTTGTGATATGGTGTCAGGGGAAGTCAACAATCAAAGCTGGAAAAAAGGGCTATCACTGCTGACACAGCCAAGGATGGAAACACAATGGCCTTCGCTTGGAAAGAAACAGAAGAAAAATCCTGAGTTATATTTTCCTTTGAAGATTAGTAGAGATTTACCACTCAGTGACCAAGCTATCACTTTCACCCCTTCCTACCTCAAGCTATCCTCCCATTCACCTCTAACATTATTCCACATCTCACCCAAAATAGAGGGGTTTAGTTTAATGAAAAAAGCAAAATGCTTTATAACAAACATGTTAAAGGACCATAGTCTACGTTTTTGTTTAGACCTTGAACAGTTACTAGCTTGTCCTCCTTTTAAAAAGCTGAGGAGAAAAAGATATTGGACTGCACAATGTATGCCTGTGGAGCAGCATGGCAGAAAAAGCATTTTGGATGCCTTTCCACTGCCTCATTTTGAATTAGATCAGTGCTCAGCCTCTCAGCTCCAGCTGAACTCAACACAAGCAATGGACACTCAGCAGCTGTTAAATCAGATGTCACTGACAGAATTATGAAAGATAGACAGTGTTCAAAGGCATTCAACAAGAATAATGGCAATATTATTTATTTCCTTAGCTTCATGTCAGAATATCTGCCTCACACTAGGTCTCCCATAGTCCTAGAGAGAGACAGAGAATACGGTTATTTTACTTTCCAGATGGGGAAACAGTGACAAGTACATTCTTTAAGATCAGACCAGGATTTTATACATACAGACAAAACCAAAAATCAGTACACACCATAAATATGTTACCAGACCTCATCGCTTCCTTCCCTCAAAACTGTAATTGTCCAATGTGTTATGGATCTTTTCATACCAGTGGATAAAAGGTAAGTCACAGATTTTCCTCTTCTATTAACGAAAGTGACTCCGATCAATTTCAGAAAATTCAACATCTCCAAAGCAAACAGGAGTAACTGAATCTTGCCTCTTCCAAGCCAAAAAAATTGCCTTCTAAAAGATATTTAGATATGCCTGACGCCACAGACAGCCCCAGAATAATTTTTCCAAGTATAATTCTATCAAGTTATGGCCCTAACTGTGGACTCATATTTACTCTTCTGTTAATTCAAAATATAATTTCAGAATCACAGTCTATATTCACTAAAAGCCAGTCGCAGAAGGGTTTCTTCTGATATAAGGACACTGCAGGGCCATGCCAACAAAAGCAAAGGGATGCGAAAGACTGGCTAAGAACAGAAAAGGAAGGAAAAGCAGCAGCCATGAGAAACCTGGGAAGACAATAGAAAGAATCTGGAGAAACCTTTGGAGATGTTGGGATTTTTAGGATGCCATGTCTCTATGTGAGGCATTTTTTCCTGTGGCTAACTTCTCCATCACTCATCAGACAAAAAGCAGATCCAGGGAAAGAAAAAAGAGGGAAAACATTTTTCACAGCATTTCTCGTTATTCCTGCCTCTTGCACTTCCCTCCACAGCCCTTGCTGTCAAAACCTCTCTGACCATTAAATGTTGTTTACAGGCAATCAGTAAGTGATAAATTCACAGTGGCATTACTGACCCACACAGCTCTTAGAACATTACTACTACAGCACAGTTTTGACACCAATCCTTAAATAACAGCAAAAAGCTGCTTCTCCAAAACACTTGTTGGTAACACACATCTGTTTTGGCCAGCTGCTCCAATGAAACACAGAGCAGCACCTGGGAACATGGCTGCCACGGGATATTGCACCGGATGCATGGAAAACATCTCAGAAGTAACTGTGAAGGCCTCCTCTCTCTCTGGGTTTTACATTGCACCAGGAGAGTGCAGAGGGCTAAAGGAACTGACCCCAAGCTCACTGATGTGATTGAATCTCTTCCCATTCCAGTGGGCTTTCAGTCATGTTGCTTGAAGGAGAGGTGAGGAAAAAATTACTTTAGAAGCAGTTTTAAGACACTCTATACCATGTGATCTTTAATCATAAAAATGATGACAATAAAAATTAACTGATTCACAGAGTTTATCTGCATAATAGAGACACAGCCAGTTTCTGATGTTCAAACCTACATGAAATCCGCAGAGAAAAGAGGAGCACATCATCATAAAATAAAGTGCTTAACAGATGACCAAAGTAAATAAGGGAAATACGAGTGGTTTTTTTCAAATGTAAGCCTGAGAAAAGCAACAGAACTTCACCCATCAGGATACAACAAAAGGAAAATTATGACAACTTTAAAGCGCATAAATAAAAACCAAAATACGAAGACTAGAGAGACAACTTTGCATTCCGGTTTAATCAGTCAAAAGCAGCCAT
>VZRL01003661.1:3722145-3766941 GCA_013397895.1 Origma solitaria | reverse complement strand
CGGCTCCCGCCGGGCGCTCCCCGCCCCCTCCCGCGCCCGGCCCGGCGCAGGCACCGCCGCGCTCCGGCCCCGCTCCTTCTGCCGCGGGCCCCCCGCAAAACCCGGCCTGGAGCTCCGGAGCGGCGAGGGCTGAGGGCTCACCTCCGGCTGCTCGCCGGCGTCAGGAGGAGGCGTAGGTCCGGCGGAGAGCGCTCCTCCGTGGGGTTGAGGCCGGCTCGTAGCGTCCCGTCGCAGGGTCCGAGTTCCGAAAGCCTCGGCTGGCTCGGGGGTGGGGGCTCTCCCGCCGAGCCCCTCACGGGGCTCGTGTCCTGCACCCTCCCCGGCAGGCCCTGCCCGCTCGCTTCACCTGTCTTCAACATCTCTGCGTTAAAAAATGTGTCGGTTTGGTACGAGTTGCCAAGGAGGTGTAAAAAGGAACAGAGAAATCAATTTTTGTGCTGCATGAAGGAACGCAGAATCCCATAATAGGTAAGGTTGGAAGGCACCACAGTGGGTCAGCTGCTCAGCCTCCCTGCTCAAGCAGAGTCATCCTAGAGCACATTGCACAGGATCGTGTCCTGATGGTTCTTGAATGTCTCCAGTGAGGGGGACTCCACAACCTCTCAGGGCAATCTATTCCAGTGCACAGTCACCCATACAGAAGAGAAGTTTTTCTTCATCTTCAGGTCGAACTATTTGTGCATCAGTTTCCCTTGTGTCCTAATGGTTGGCACTGCCAAGAAGAGCCTGGCTCCAGTTTCTTGGAAACCCCACCTTTAGGTATTTGTACACATTAATGAGGTCCCCTCTCAGTTATCTCTCCTCCATGTGAACAGGCCGGCCCTGGGCAGAGGCCATGCTGCCTCGGGAGTGCTGGGTACCAAGAGCCATGGTACCCCATGGCCCCCCCACTTTAGATATCCCACAGACCTTCGCTTGGCAGTGGGGGCTGAGGCAGTGCCTGCTCTTTGAAACCTTGAGCTCCTTTCCTAAAGTGCACACAAATATTCCCGTAAATGCCATGAAACTCGCCCGAGCCTGCTCAGGCGGGGATCCTGCACGAACCAGCCTGTCAGTTCAGCAGAGGTAAGACCGGGGTATGTTCTGCCAACATCATATCAGGTGAGCCAGCCAAAAGCTGCCCATCGATAGTCACCACTATCACTAGTCATTACCTCTTCGGGGATTTCAATGAAATGGGAGATATCTTTTTGTGTGTGGATATTACCCCTCCCTGAGCTATCTTCTCCTGTGTGCAATATGTTTCTTCCTTTACAGATTAAATTTCATCCACTAATTGACAAGTACACATCTTACTTGGAGTTCTGCCCATTTTTGACATTGAGCATGTGGCTCTTTTTGAACAAGGTGATTTACACCAGTGCACAATTTTTGCTTGTTTCCTAAATGTAGTTTTCATAATACAGTGTTGTCAGCTCTCATGATTGTTTCGTGAACTGATGTTCTGTGGCAGAAATTCTGTAAAGTTCCAGTTCACAAGTCAAGTAAGAATTTTGGCTTTCATCTAAAAGGAAAAAAGTCTGTTTCTGGTCCTCTTATTTGCAGCAGAAACTTATGTTGTGTACTGTAGCAGCTCTGAACCAAACAAAAGGAAACATAAATGTATGATTATGACCATCATTGGTATTGTTTTATTTTAGCTCTCTTGATACCTGTGTCCCTGATTCTTTATAGCCTGGCAATCCTTAATATAAGAAAGACACAGATAAAAAGACTTGTGCACCTTACACAACCACTTGTTTCTCTGCTCAGATCTCTCCACTATATTTTAAGGTGAGACAAACAAGTATTATTGCCTACTGCTTACGCTGTTTACACTTACACAGAGTCATGGTGGTTCTCTCTGCAAAATCGAGGTGTGTATTTATTCTTGTGTTGCTTTGAGGGACTGTAGTTTTGGCAGCTGAGTATGTGTTTTTGTCTGGATGATTTCTGTAAAAATAAGTCATTTATGATTTTTACAGGCTAGTATCTCAGTAGAAGGCTGTGTTGTACTATAAGAGAGATGCCATTTTCTCTATCTGTTTATAGCATACCATAGCTTTTCACAGTTTGCCATGGGAGAGATCTTCAGGAGTTTTTCAGTCCCTTTTTTCTCAGACATAGTCGTACAGGATCTACCAAGAGGAAGAGATGATTGTTTACAGAGATTTACTTTGTCTTATCTTATTTCTCATCATTGACAAACAGCCTCTTATATCTTCCCATAGCTATTATGCAAATTTTCCCTTACTACTTTTTAGCATGAGAACATTCATCTGTCTCTTAACAGTTTTGACTCCTGACCTTGTCATGGTCAAGCTAACACTCCCCACCTATACACACACTCATACAAGTACTCTTCACCTATCAGAAGATATTTGCCACATGGTTTGAGAGGAGAGGTCATCCTTTCTCAGGAGGCTGCATTGCCAGCATCACAGTTTGGGGCACCATCCATTGATTCCTGAATCTCTCTGCAGTTACATTCCTGTTTGCCATACCCTGATGTCCCGTTGTTGGGCTGGTTGCAACATCCACCTCCTCACGGGCTCCAGGTTCTGTGGCAGAACCAGAGGAAGGAGTAGGTTCATTCCATTGCAACCATGGCAACACGTTCCAAAGATGCAGCCTACAGTCCTTGTGAGTCTTCCAGTTTTCCATGGCAGCCTTGTTTCTCAGAGGCTACATCTACTCCAGGAATAAGTATGTTGCAAAACACGTAAGTCAATATTCAATAAAATACATCCTTAGTGTGTACAAAACCATCTGAGCTCTAAACAAGAGTGGAGAACTACATATAGTGCTGTGAACTTAATAAAGAATTGAGCAAAAGGGAGAGACTTCATTTTAGCTTCTGTTTCAGAAAGGCCCTGTCCCATTAAATCATCCAAATTTTTATAAATCAAAAATCTCAGTTGTATTCTCACTTGTTAAAGCAGCACCAAAAAAAGTGCTCTTTAGTCTTTATGTTGCCTGTTTCCTGAAGATACGAGATTCCTAAGAGACCTCATACTTGGACACCTGTGGACCAAAGAAGTTTAGAGGCAAACATTTTGGTTTGCTGTCCTGCTGTACCAAGCCAAATTCTCAAATTTAGGGAGCTCATGAATTTTCATCATGTTTAAGAGTGAGTTGAAAATTGTCTCTGTATGTTTTAATAGGGCTTATGTTACGCATTCATATGTGAAGTATCAAGAGTTTGAAATAGTGCACTCCGAAGAGTGGGAGTAAAAACATCATGAGCCAAAAATTATTTTGTAGGAGAGAGTGAGGTAGAAGGAAAAATTTTTATGGAACTTTATAGCCTGTGGTATTAAAATTAATGGAATAGCTTCTACTGCCCATAGTGGCAGTGGATGTGGGCACTGATGTCTACAGTCAGCCTGTAGATTGAAATAATATTAGGTTCAATGGTACTGTGTTTTTTACAAAGCCTGTGTAGATACTCATTTCCCAAATGTTAGGTCTCCACCTATGTTTCATTTCTGAGTTTCTTTTGAGTTGAGCAACGGACATTAGACAGCCTCTCTTTCCTTTAATATGCAGCACACCTGGCTTGTGTAGCAGCACCATGCCACAGGTTTGTTCCACAGGTACTACTGAGATTTATCTGTCTGTAACCAAATCGTTTCCACTGGAATATTTCTTAATAGAAACACTTCTATCACAATTAAGTTGGTAAGAAGTTATTTGACACAGAGCCTAAATTTTGAGCTAAACATAACAGGAACCCTTTAAGCATACTTTTTATCACTTGCTTGCAGCCATTCAGTGGGAGAGATTTCATTTCCTCTCACTCACAATTTGCAGGTCACCAGTTTGCTCAAGAGCAGATGTCTTTCCAGCTTGAGAAACCACTGCCATTGCTGTCAAAATTAACTGGGAGGACAGTTGTTCCATACTGATTTTGTGTGGGACATCTCACTGTACTGGGGGCAGTTTTGTTATTTTAAATTATAAAGGAGCTTAATTCTCTTCCAGTGTCCAGAGTGAACTCATTTGTCAGTGTGATGCATTTCATTATCCTCATCAGCTCATTTGCTTTTCCTGATGGAGAAAAAGGCTGAATCTCATTTCGCTTTATGGAAGTCAGGATTCTTTCTAATTAATAAAGTTTCTGTTTAGCCAGCACTGTAAAAGGTGTTATTTCCACTGTACATGTGTGTGCTGAAGAACACATCTTCTCATCTGGTAATTTTTTCAGTAGCACTTTTTTGTCTGAGATGAAAAGGATCCACTCCTAAGTCCTGGGCTGAGAGCTGTGCTCCTGAAGGAGAAATTAACCTTTCAAGAGATTCCCAAGAGCTGTAGCCAACCCCAGCATACTGTAGATGTTACACTTTTTGTACATTGCATCTTTGCCAATATTTGAATACGAGCCATAATTCAGTGGGAACATAAATAACTTCCATTCAGAGAGATGGATGCTGTGGTATCAGGCCAAATGGTAAGCCTTGTCATTGCCTGCATTTTCACTTTATCAATCACACAGCATAATATGATGTTCCTTATTTAAATCCTTCATGCAGATGTCGTACTGGGTTAATTGACAAGCAACTGGATTTGATAATATGTATAATGCTGTAGCAGCCATTGATTCTTGGGATAGTGTGGATGTGGATGTAGTGATCATGGGGTTATGATTCTCAGCAGTGGGAGATGAGTAAGTCTGTGGGTCGCAATGTAAATTTAAGCTGCTGAGGGGTAAGCATTAACTTACATGCTAGTTTAGATTGATATAATAATTCTTTATAGGGACAGAGCATGACTGGCTGTAAAAGAGTTGTCCTTGTACCTGAATTGTTTCAGAGCAGCAGAGCTTTATGCTGAGTTAACAGCATGCTGTTAAGAATCAGTACCGATGTAAACACAGAGAATGATGGCTTTATGTTGGCCGTTATGTCATGCAGTATTTCACAGTTGTTGAAATCATTTCATTTTCAACCAGGTTGCTTTGTCAGTCTATCAGCAAAAACTGAGCAAAGTGCAGCACTGAAAATGAAATTAAACTCTCAGTTCTCCAGATACATAAGTGATGGCACTTCTGTTGCACTGAAATTCTGTAAGAATGCTTACTAATTCCAACTAATATAATACAAAGTCATTTGCTGCTTCACTTTTTTGTCTGAAGTTCATCATAGTTATATTGGTCAGTTTTTATGTGAACTTATGCCACTATAAGTCAGAGGGAGCAAGGAAAGGAGGTAAATAAGGAGAAGAGGAAAACAGGACACAGAGAAAGTCTATAATGAGATGAGAATTAGGAAGGAGAAATAGGTGACATCAGAAGACCAAAAGATGAAGGAAGAAAAGGAAGTATATCACAGGGGTTGCAAAAACAAGGGAGATGTTACAAGTGAAAAATAAAATAGGGAAAATTAATATAGGAGATGGAAAAAAGTAAGAAACGTCTTTAATTTTTTGCAGGAAGGCTTGAACTCATTGGTAGTAATCCTGCTTGCTGTAGTTCCCTGTGTTTGGCTCAAACCTTAGAAACACTTCTACATGAGTTTCCCAATTTCTTTTGGGCACCTGGCTTGCTCATGTATAGGACTAGGCCTCCAGAGGTCTGAGGAGAATTGGTTTCTAATAAAGCTCCTCCATACCGAAGTTCAAAAGCTCTCCCACAATGTAATGCACAATGAAAATTGACACCGCCAAATGGCTTTGGTTTCCCTCTTTTTTTCCTCTGGAGGTTACATACTTTTTTTGGCATCTACGTATCTGACTTTAGTTTTTCTGCTGAATATTGAGCATGTGGTATGAAGAAGTAAGCTATAACCAAATATATATGTTTATATATCAAAAACTACAGAAACATAGGTTTTTGCACTTTTTTTTTCTGATTCTGTGAGAATAAGCAGATGTGAGGTGCTTCCTCTATTATGTACATTTATATGGGCTGTGTGGTCAGAGGTGCTTAGCAGTGAATTTGGCTCAGGGCAAGGGAACAACAGCAGTAATTTGAGGGGAGATTTACTCCTGTTAACACTTTTCAGAATTGGCAATAAAATCAGTTCAGTGCTCTTAAGACACGGAGGGCTGGATTTTAAGCAAAATATGGAAGATATATTATCATCCTGAAAAGTGATTCAATGAAAAACTGTTTATTATTAATACCTTAAAAAAATCCATATATATGTTTCCAACAAAAGAATGATAATGAGAGGGCTGCTCCCTTTTCCTAGAAATGATTACATTTTCTTTGCCCTTCTGGTTTGGCTGCTTTTAGGCTATTGCTTATGTAAAACAGAACACCTCTTAAGCCGTCGTTTACTAAACAGAATCTCTGGCTTCTGATCTCACGCTACACAAGGAGGTAAATTGTATTCTATGTGAGAAGCTTTAAACGTGAGTGTAATGGAAAGGGTATATTCAGCGAAACAAAGACACACCTCCAGAAACAACAAAGACAGTAAGTTTGAGCTACTTAAATTTGAATTTTCATAGTTGAAAAGTAGAATTCAAATGTGGAAAAAAGACACCAACTTTCATTAGCCCCACAGGTATTTATTTTACTGATTTGTATTTTGCTTTTATCTTCTCTTAGCAAACCTGTGTGGCAGAGTTTGTTGAACAGAGGAGGACAGCTCTGCTCTGAAATGATGGAATGCTTTTCTGAGAGATCAGCTTCCAAAGGTGACAATCTGGGGTCACAGCAGGGATGCTGACTGCTCAGTCCAGAGTGCTCTTAAACAAGGGGGGATTCTCATAGCCATGAGCTGTCAGTGATGAAGTCATGACCACATCCAGCTGTGCAATCAGTAAGACAGGTCGCTCAGCTGCAGGCTGTACCTCTGACGTGTGAGCACACAGGGTGCATGGCATAGGCCTTAAGGGGTATCCAGACTTTCAGGCATGCTGGTAAATTTATGCTTCATTACAAGTGTGAGAATCTCGTCTTCAGTCTGCAGACCAACTCCACGCAAAAAGCAGCTAGTTTATTAGATGGTAGTGTCCATCCACTGATGTGTCATAAAGTAGGCAAATGCCAAGGTGTTTGTGTACTGTATATGGACAGAGAGCGTTCTGTGATAGCCATCAGCTGAGAGGGAGAAACCAGCTCAGTCTCAGGTTCCTCCTCCACAAAGGTGTAAGAGCTATTCTTGCTCCTATAGACACAGATAATTAATCTTGTCTGTCATGTCAGAGCTGCTGAGAATAGCTACAGGCAAAGTGTTGCAATACAGGAATCACTCCAAGGAGTTACTGCAGTGGATTTTGACCCACACTGAGTCAGTAGAGTTAGAAGTGCAAGGCCAGATGTGAGAAAATCTGTGGACAGTAGCATAGGGGACTGGACATACTGTTGAAGAGTTGGACACTATTATTTGAAATATGGTAAATTATTCTCTGTGATCTGCGTGTCCCTAAGAATAAGTGGAGGTAGAGATAAAATGAGGGCATAAATTGGGTATTTTGGTTTAGATCCTCTTCTTTGGAGATTGGCAAAGATCCCAGCTCATTCCAGCCTAATACATACAGGGTCATCACCAAAACCATGCACCAAGCTCACTCTGAGGCTGCCCACCTGCCATTTGCCTGGCAGCTCTATAGGTTGTAGTACTGTGTATCAAGGCAGAGACATACCTCTTTCAAGAAGGAGTGTCTTTTCTTATATTAGTCATTGGGATGTGCCAGAAACATGCTTAGCTTACTCAGGACTGGGCAGGAGCAAAGGGAAAATCAGTAACTTTTCTCAGAAATTATGGCATAATTGCCTTTTCTCCCTGGAATCAGGCACAGAAGTCCCTGGCAGAGAGCAATACCTGAGAAAGCTTTACAGTGAAAAAGCATTCATATTCCTTCCTGAAAACAAAACTACTGGGAAAAAAAGGATCAGCAAAAGATGCTTCTTCTAAGGAACTCTTTGTGCAAATTTTCTTCACAATTAGACAGTCAAAAGACACCTAACGTTCTTGCCCAGAGCCTGTCTAAGAGAGGGACTGGGGGCAGCCTATTCTGTGTGTGGCAGAGGAGGGAATTTGAGCTCTCTCATGGGTAATTTACAAACATCCAAAAGAGATCCGTCCTTGTACTCTGGGGGCTAAAGGCCCAGTTAGTTACAGAAGAAACGCGATCAGTATTTTGCATGGTGCCGTGTCACACACAGTATATTCTTCTTAGAGAGCTGTGCCTGGCACCTGCATTGTTTTCCTCATTCATCATACACCGGGCGTGCATTAGTGACAGCACTGTAGGAAATTGTATTCTTCATACTGAAATGCATATATCTACCTGTCAGAAGCCCACATGTTGTCCCAACAAGGGCCAAGGCTTGACTGCTTCTTAGTAGTCTGGTGCAGAAGCACACATTACACAACTACCCTCTGTTCAAACGAGCCAGTACCTCGGATAGAGGCTGTTGCAAACCAGGATGGCAGCTGTCTGCGGATATAATCGCCACTGAAGACATACTGCCAGGGCTTCTGTGTCCTGGTTGCACAGCTAGGGGCAGAGCACTCAAATATTTCTAAAGCTAGATATGCAAATGCCTCTGGAATGAAGCCTTTTACAGTTCTGCTCTCATTAACCTGATTTGCATATGTAAATGACCTCTTGCCACATGATAATGAGGTCTGCTCATGCAGAGATGTTCAGCATATAAGCAGAGGGTTTTCAGTGACAATCGGAGCATTTTGGCCAAAGCGATTGGTACAGAGACAGGACCGAGAAAGAGGTAGACACAGAATCCATGGATAACAGGGCAAGGAAGCAGAAAGCAGAAGAAAATCAAATGTTGTAGATGCCTCTGCCAAATGCCAAGGGCATCTGCAGTTCTAATGCCTTACTGGAACAATTTTGTAGAGAAGCCTGTGAAAAGAGAGCAGCTGGAGAACACTGACAATTGGGAAGTGACCTGTGGCATAGAGCTACCTGGAAAATAGGGGATGTCTGGCTCTCGTGGAACAGCAAGCGCATGGTCTAGCATTCACTGACTAAAGCAGCATCTTCCAGTTACTCTTGTGAGCACCATCACAGAGAATAGATAGCTGGACACGTGGTGGTGAGTCAATCCTTCTTCAAGGGCAGTCTCCACTCTAACCAATTCTCTGCGCATACCTCCTTGCCACTGTCACACTTATCCAGAGGTGACATTTCTCACCACTGCACATATGCTGCTTAGCTTCTCATCAGGGGTATATTATACCTATGCCTTGCTCAGTGTATGTAGAGGCACAACAAAATCCCTCCTAGGTTACCCTCCTTGGATACCATGCCACTTTTAGAGAAGAAATGACTGCTCATCTCCTGAGAGATCTGTCTTCCTACTTGCTGTATTTAACTCCTGGTTCCTGGCCCTGCTACAGAACACTCAGCTGCTGAGGATTTGCTGACTCAGAGCTCTCCACAGCCTACCTGATCAAGTACTGTCCTTATCCAGCTCAGAAAAAAAGGAGTGTTCAGTTCCCCTCAAGACTCACACAGTTCTCTCAGGTAAGAATACATTCATCCTTTCAAAGGAGGAAATGGCTCTGGAGGCCAGGTCTTCTCAAGGCCAACTGGGAGCCAGTGTGGCTGGTAGCCAATATCTGCTATTGCCAATGACAAAAAAAAAAAAAAAAACCCAAACCAAAAACAAACAACCCCAAAAAACCAAACAAAAACCTAACCAACTAACCAAAAAACAAACAAAAAAATAAACGAACAGAAAAAACCAACAAAAAACCAAAACCAAGTGGGCTAACCCAAAATTTGCCTGTGAAAAAGCTTTCCTTTGTCTAGTCAGTTGAGTGACAGCTTGTATTGGTACTTGAGAAGTCAAGTGTGGTTGGTCGCTTTTTCTCACTGGAAAAATAATAGTAGCTATGACCAAATATCCATAACCACCCCTATTCATAGCTGGTAAGCTACCAAACTGAGGTTAAAGGAAATAGAGTAGCAGTGCGTGTCACATTCAATTAAAAAGAAGTTGTGTACCTATCTTCAGGAGCAAGCCAGAGTTAGCCAAATTAAGTTAAAGTAACAGTGAAGGCAAAGCAGCTTGGCTGTTGGATTAATATAGGAAGTTGAATTCAAGCCTATCGAGGAAATTAGTTCATCTCATTACTACTTTTGGTTCACTCCCACTCACACCAAAGGGGAGATAATGCATATGGGAGACAGAGAAACCCGACACGCTTGTATTTCATTACCTGTCCACTGCTGACAGAAATATATGCAGTGTGACTTAAAGTAATGGTTAACTTCAAAGCACTAAAAACTGATTGTTAAACATGCCCATCCTTTCTGCACATCAGTAAGCAGTACCTGGAGGAGCCACTGGCCCAAGCCAAATTCATCTGTGCTCCACCCTTTACAATGTGGTCATTACATGGAGAAACTATAGTGTACTCCCTCCCCATCATGTCCACCATGAAGAGATTAAATCAATAGATTCAATCTTACTGTATTCACACAGTCAGTATTGTATTTCACAGCCAACAATATCATCCAGACTCATGACTGTCCTTTCCTTAAAAGCCTTCAGGTCTGGGCCCTAGTTTTCTAAGGTTATATTCCAAAACCCTCTCAATGCTGAATGCTCAGCTTTTAAGAAAAGCAACAGTATTGCATATCTATGCTAATATTAATTTGTTTGGTGGTTGTAAGAAAAGAGTAATGTGCAGAACCACCTACAAATGAGTACTGTCTAAAGAGCTTAGTCTGGGCCTGGTGGCTTATTCATATAAATAAATCAGAAGGATTTGGCAGAGCATGCAGGGTCTTTTGAGTGTTTCTGTATAGCCTGTCTGAGCAGCAAGCCCTTAACCACACACTCAAACAGCCTCTGGGAGCACTCAGTCTATTTGGGCAACTAACAACCTGTCCTAAAACTGAACCTTCAAGCATTTGCCATTTAGAAAAGGCTGTCAGCCCAATAGCCAAAAGCTCATGGAATTCTCTCACTTGGTACGGTCCCATATTTAAAACATCTTTTGTTTAACTTTATTTTAAATTTTTTAGTAGACAGGCGCTTTTTTCCTAGGTTTTGGGGTTTTAATCAGATAAGAGTTTTATGAGGCTATTCCAAGAGAAGATATTTAATTAATTCCAGACCTTTCTCCTCCCCCCTTTTGTTCAGCTTAGGTATACCATCTACATACCTGTCTATAACAACTGAGGTAAAAATCCTATGGGACGTCTAAGAAGCTTGGTTCATCTTTCATTAGATCACAGCAGAACTGAACCATATCCTCTCATTGCTAGACAGTTTTTGAACTAGGCTTTTCCCAGTCTCACTGGGGTATGTATGTGAGCTGGAAAGCTTCACAATGCATTAAGATTTCATGAGGGCCTAATTCTGCTCTCTGTTGCCCTGCTCTGAATCTTCAGTGCGCAGCACTTCTGCTTCAACAACACATAACTGGGAATATACTAAGGCTCTTGAGTAGCCAAGTTCCACTGAATGAACCATCTGAAAACCAGTGTTCTAGCCATGCAATTTGTGATTTTTATCTTGAAGAGACAAAAGTTTAGTGTCATTACTTCATTCCTGTAGATAAGTGTTTTGGACCCAGGAAAGACATTTGGTGTATAGAGAAAACTTTTCTTCCAATTGTGCTATTTTCCTTGTTTTAACAAAAAAACCCCACCACCGAAAAGCAACAACATCATGAAAAAGGCATTTTAAGAGATCTTATTTTGTATTAAATGGTCAATGGCCCTTCATTATTTTGTCATTAATTGATTGCATCTGGTGCTTCTGTATGAAGTCACGCAAGAAGGCACAGAATTCTTCCCTTCTTGGTCTGCCCTGTGTCAGGATATAATTGCAGACTTTGTGCTTTGTGAGGAAGTAGCAACTCAGAACAGGACATAGACACCTTGTAGACCTGGGACTGGCAAGGACTTTGACTCAACATACCATTATTAGAAGAGTACACAAGACAGAAAATTGTGTCATACAGTTCCCAGCCCCCACAAAGAGCTGTGGGCACCTTTGTTTATCCTGTTCCTGTCTGTAGCATACAATTTAGTCACCAGAAGAAAAAAGTGCTGTGGTTTTAAGTAGTAGCTGATGAGAAACTGAGTAGATGGAGGAGTTCTTAATTAAGTAATTAGACAAATAAGAGGGGAGAGGATAATATGATACAAAATTATGAAGAGAATAGAAAAAGTAGGTCAGGAATTTCTGTTCTCCTTATATCGTGATGCAAGAAAAAATGACATGCAATGAAGTTCAAAGGTGAGAAATTCAAAGCCAATGAGGGAATGGTGTCATGTAACCAGTAATTATCTAGGGGAAGCCTTTCACTTCTGGAAGTCCCTGATGCCAAGAATTTATCAAGTTTAGCATTGAGATTAAACTATCCAGAATTACCATAGAGATAATAATAGCTTTACAAAATGAATTGAACCTCCCTTCTTGTTTTAATTTAGTCTCAGATATGAAGTCTTTCTGCTTTGACACCTTCCTTTGAGCTATCTGGTAACGGCCACCATCTAAGATAGGTCAGTGGAGCAAGCGAGATTGGAGTCAGCTTGGTGATCTTGGACTCTTATGTTCATATAAAAGTCACCTTTATAATTGATTCAGAGTGCAGGACAAAGTCCCAGGGATATTTACAGGCTAGTCATGCCTGTAAGAACTAAAGCCCCCTACAAATGGACATAGCAACGAATGTAGTTTCTCTACAGCCCTAGGAGATATCTAGCTTGAGGAGGATTTGCTCTCTGCAACAAATATTAGCATTCTTAGTGAGATTTTCAGAGGCATCCATGTTACCTGTCTTGGAAAATGGGCCATCCTTCTGCTGATCTCTTAAGTGCCTGGGATGCTTCTCATGCCACCAGGAGCTCAAAGATCTGAGGCCTCGTTATTGCTGCTTTCCATCAGAACAGATTTGCTGCAAATGCACATTTTTTCTGCACCTTACATATTATTCCTTACACTGAAAACCAACTTTCTCAAGCTGCCCCAACTGTGTTATGGTGCTTTTAAATCTGGTGTAAATCATAAATTTGCTGAGGACAAGTTGCTTTATATTTTCAAACTTTTGCTTCATGTTTTTTAAGTGTACTTCAGAGTTTTACACACTTTTATCAAAACCAGATGACTTTGTTATTTTCTATATTCATCTACACCACTGCTTTGCCTGAGTGTTTACAGCAGCTATTAAAACAGATGAAAATCATCATGTGCTTCAGACGGATCAGGGTAATCACATCCACCAGTGAAACACATTAATTTTCAGCCTATTCCAGTAAGAGATGCAAGAAAGAAAACATCAAGAATGAAAACTATTGGATACAGTTGTATTACCTTGGAGAAAAGGGATGCAGGTCTCTTGGAGCCTGGCGGCATTCTGTGTGACCAAGGTGATGACTCCTTGTCACATTTGAATGAGAGCCACCTGATGAAACTGACAGCACCAATATCAGTTCAACTGGCACTTAAATCCAGAAAATATTTCTATGTTTCTAAAAAAATATATATTTTATTTTCTCCTGGAGACAATATTCCAGACTGTGCAGCTCTGGGATTTACTTCCATGCACCTTTCTGACATGGTATGCTAAAATGCAGTTACACAGTAAAGGAATTTGCATTCTGTATTAATATGAAAACATACAGATCTAGCTTAGTAAAGGCTCATGCTAAAATCAGTTTGAAGGAAAACAACTCAAACCACATCTCAGCAAAATATTTAAGTTTTGTGAAAAGCTTATGCCAGGCAGGGAAACAAACAGCAGCACAAGAACTGAAGGACTGCAGCAGTTTAAAGAGAGACCGCTGCAAGAATGGCAAGTGTTGGAGCTTTTCAAACTGATGTAGGCATCCACAGGCTTGTCCAAAGATGTTCATTTAGCCTCAAGAGTGTCGGGCCTTTGTCTTACAGTGAAACAAATGTGTGCACTGATTGATTTCTTCAGACTTCAGCAGCCAATTATCTTCATGAAGTTTGATCCTCCTGTAAAGCAAAAATGGTAACTTTGGTTACTGTCTTCTGCAATATCTGACTTTCACAGGAAAGACCCATAATTTTAAAATTGAGTTTGGAAGGTATCCTGGCCAAGCACAACCAGTATACATAGCGTGTCCCTGAATCCCACCTGGAAGATGCTAAATCCATGAGGCCATTTTTAGAACCATTACAGAGACAAGGTTTCAACCACTGCATAGGCCAAATCATTTTGATCTCCACAGAAACTTTTTTGCAAACTCTTTGACGACTCATGCAGTTTCTGTGAGATAGTTTCCAGCAATGAATTTCATTTGCAAAGTTAAATATCATCAGTGTAAAGTGACATCCTAAGCAAAATCCAGGCTGCTCTAGGGAAAAAAAAGTGAAGGAAACCTGCTCTAGAACAATAATCTGTACTTTCTGAGAGGTTATGGCAACAGACAACAGAGTGGCAGATAGAGTGCCATGACCATCTTCTGTAGCTCTAAGGTGAATTTCTGCCTTTCTGTATCCTCCTGAGTACGAATTTGGTGATAACAACTCTGTAAAGTATTTGCAATCTCTTTGCTTTGGGCATCACTGATGTTATGCACATAGATAACCATCTGTACTTTTATTTCACAGAAGGCTGAAAAAAAGATGGTTTCTATGTTGTGAGCTGTGTTATTGGTGAACAGAAGACTTCTCCAGCATTTGCATTATGATTTCTAGATCACATAGGATTAATTCATGATTCCAGTATACCTTGGGACTATGTCCAATCCCAGAAATTACTTCAGATATTCAAAATATAGTTTCACAAAATAATTGCTTATCTGTGTTTCTGTCAAGGAATAGGAAGCAATCAGAATGGTTAAGTGATATGCAAAAGGCACTCTAACCTTCAAATTGTAGGACTTCAAAGATATCTTTGAAAGAGGATGCTTGGCAATGAGAAAAATGTATACACAACTCAAAAAAATTGTTAACAGTAAATTGAAAGACTTCACTAAAACATCATTTAACAGTAGCTTTTCTATGGCTGCACAAAAATACAAACACCCATACACATACAGGGGAAGGGAGAAATCACACTGCAACTGGGGTGTTCAATTACTTATTCCAGTACATTGCATTCACAATTTTATCATAAAGTAATACAGTTTTGTAGAATTTCATCCTTCACCAGTGTTTCAATGTCTTTAAATGAGATTAATCTGTAAGAATGTATTTCTAGTTTTTTAGCATGTTTCAGGTAGATTTTTGGAGTGAAGTAAAAAGGTGAAAATGTATTTTCTGTTCTTCACATGTAAGTGCAAAATCAGCTTTTCTCTCAAGCACTACAAATACTCATGAACAGCTCAAAATCTCATCAATGGGCATGGGTTGTCCATTTCAAGAAAAGCTGAAATGAAGGAGGAAGAAATGACTGGGAGAGAAATGGTTTATGTTGTTTAGGTTTTTATTTTATTGCTAGAAACTGCTGTCTCTTTACATTTTCCTCTCCTGAAAAAGAGGTTGTGATCAGTGACTAAATCTGTCCTCTCAAGGGAGCATGCATTACTACTGCAACAGCAGAGGTGGAGGCAGCCCAATGCCAGACTTAGGCTCAGACAGTAATCAGCCCATTTCTTAATATCAAGAACTCAGTTCCAACTTCTTGTTTTACTGCTGTCTTATATCAAGGAAAAGGAAAAATAAATGAAGTTACAAGAACTGAATGATAAATTAAGCATATAAAGTCAAGACAGAGAGAATTAATTACTTGTTTAAAGATTTGCTCAGCTCTAAGCAGCAGTGTTTATGCTAACATGCTGTTTTAACCTTCTTTGCTCTGATTCCAGGCCTGTAGCTTAGAAGTTTCCATAGTAGTTTTGTTTTCCTTAAGATGTGGTGACAACAGCCATTCTTCCCTAGCACAAAAACTTCCATTGGTCTTAGTCCTTTAGTTTTGCCCTGCTGTCTTTTCTTTTGCTCACCTTTCCTGCCATTGTAGAAGGTTGGCAGGGTGGCGGGTAGGTGATTTATAGACAGTTTTGGATTCTTCTGTATTTCCTTTATTAAATGGAGCAAGGTATTTAATTAGTTCATCATAACTGGCCTGGAATGCAGCCTTCATCATTAAAGTTTGTCAGCTGTCCACATCTGGAGGAGCACTCTAATGGTGTTGCTTCCAGGGTCTGCCAGTCCATGCCCTATTATTCAGGGGCCTTATGTCTCTGTGCCATTTCCTTCTCTCTGTTCCTGCAAAGCTAGAATGTGAACGCATCCGTGTTCTCACTTGAATTTCCCTCAGAGGGGTATTTCCCAGTTGAGAAAGGGCCAAGAAACACAATACATCTAGAACTATTTTTTCTCCATGGAGTTGAAGTGCATAGAAGAAAAAGAAGCTCTGAAAAGTGCAGAGTCTGAGGCAGCGCCCCACAATAGAAAAGAAAATGTTAAGGTGCATCACAGAGACAGACTCTCCTGGAAAGAGGCATGAAGCCAAATATAAGGGATTGCTAAGTGAACACAGCCCACCTCCCAGTCCACAAGCATTTCATTTAGCTACAAAAGCTGTGGCACCCAAGCAGGGTATGAGCTGATACAAATAAAAGCCAAGCAATGATCAGATATTATCATTAGCTTAGTGTCATATGTGCTTAGTTACACATGGTACACATGCATGAACGTAGTCCCGGATCTGGAGACCTGAAAATCTAGTCAAGTCTCTGACTTTCTGTTCAGGCATTTATGTAAGTGACTTTGACTGAGAAGCCTTGCAGGTTTTGTTGTTTGGTTTCACTTATTTGCTTTGTTTGTCTGTTGGGTTTTTTGTGGTGCTGGAGGGATAAGAAATATCTTCCAATTTGTTGTTCTTATTGTGGTTTAGTAGTCAAACTTCTATTATTAGGTATAACATTTAATTGGAAGAGTGGCTGATGCAACAAGACAAAATCTGGATTTAAAAAATCCCTCTAAGGACAGTGGGTAGAATGGGTGGTCAGGCCTAACAAACACTGACAGCCAGAACTCTGTATGCTGTCTCTTTTACCATCTATATTCATCACTCTCATAAAATGAGTCTAAATAGCTGTGATGATAGCTGGGTAGCCCATTCCACAAGTATAGAAGTCACAGCTATTTAACAAGAGCATGTTCTAAGAGTCAGCACAGAGCTTGCATGGGTAAAGTGCAATCTATGTCACACATTCCTGCTAATGACCTAAAGGACTATGCTCTCACAGCAGAAGAAGGGAAAATTAATCTTCACCACAATTGTTCCATTTCTCAAACTTCTTTTTAGCAAAGATATAAATTGTGCCAAATATCTATCAGTTTTATGATGACAAGACCATCAAACTTGTTTCATTAAACACCCTCCCCCCTCTTACAACTGTCTAAACAAGATTTTTCCATTTAGTACCCTATCAATCCAGAGTTATGATTATTCAGTAACTGAGGGGATCTCTTGTATTTAAATATTAATGTTTGTGTAGTTATTAAAGTATTTGATGATTTGTCCAGGGGCACTGTAAAATTAAATATAGCATGTCATTTATGGTAATACAGAGGAGAATAATAAAAAATCTTTTTCATTCTGGTTTTGTGTCTGGCTCTGCATGTTACTTTTACTGCTTATTTGATGGTTTGGGGTATTGTGTGTTTTTAAACCCTTTTAAATGTAGGATTTCAAAGCATATTGTTAGGAACATATAAAAGATTTTCTCCCAAGTTATGACTTTGTGTAGCTGTGTATGAACTGTTGTCTGACAGTTATACTGCTAAAGGGGAAGGCAGTTTTCCAATAAACACTTATCATGTATTGGGTGTAGCAGTACAGTAAGCCCATAAATATTTTGGGAAGCTCACTTTTGTCCATGCCGTATTTGTTTTCAGAGATCATTTCAGCCTACTGGAGCAGAAATATGTGTATGTAATTAGTCTTCTCAAGTTATGTATATTTAAAGAACATTATTTAGGCACTCTACTCTTACTTCCTCATGTTATAAAGAACAAAAGATAGAGAAAGCAGGAGGGGGAGAGGCAGAGCATCTTATTTGAGGCAAACATTTGAGTGGCATTTTTATGTGTAGGTGTGTAGCTTCTTCAGGGATAGGTTTTTGAGGTGGGATAATGGAAAAAAAAGTGCCTATTCTTGACCCATTCTGCTAGGAAACCTCTTTCTGTCCATTTAAAAACAACAGTAGATAAAAATGACTTTCATAAGGTCACTCAGAGCCAGAGCCAGGAATAGAAAGCAGGTCATATGAATCTAAGTCAGAGCACTTGCTATGAGACCAGACTGGTATTTCCTGCTGAAAAAAAATTAAATGAGTTAAAATCTTGAATGACTGCTTTTACTGCACAAGAGAGGCAATATGATTGAGGCCTGCTTCAGTTTTCTCATATAGGTCAGTGTAAAATGATTCTGTGGCTAATGATGGACAGCTACTACAGAATATATCTCTTCTTGGTAAAAAGGTATATCAATCTATTATATTTTTTAAAATATGCCTGGCAAACTGAATGAATACAGAAAACAGAAACTGAAATAACAGAAGCAGTTGGTATATTTAAGGTTTATTTTATTATGTTCATTCTAAGCCTGTTTTTAAAGCTGATCATAACTTTCTGAGAGTGTGTATACATACATATGTATGTATGTGTGCAACATAGCTAAATTACAGTAAAGCAGCTTTGTTTATAAATCACAAGCATGCAAAAGTCAGGACATTCACTTAGTGTTCTTAGTGAACCAATAATTCCCTTGTCTCAATACTCAGTACAGAGAATTGCTCTACTTCATGTTAACTGTGATGGCAAGATACTGAGTGCATTTTTTTTTTCACTGGCTTAGCTGGAAATGCTTCACAGGAGGTTTGGGATCCTCATTATGTAACAGCAATTTAGAAATTTTTAATTAAGGACGTATATGCATGTGAGACATCCGGATTATGGTTCCAATCCAAAGCCCATTGCAGGCAATGGAAAGACTCACATCAAGTACATTAAATGCTCAATCAAAACCCAAGTGCTTATACTGGAAATAATACACAAATTAGGGTTATTGCTTTTTTCAAAGGATAGATTAATCTGCACAGACCTCAGTGCTACCACAACAAGACTGTTTCCTGTTTAATATGGGTTTGTGTATGTTTACATTACACCTTGGTATGCACTGGCGATACGTGCAACTACCATGCCAGGCTGCCTGAAAGGGCTGGAATGGCAATATGGCAAAGGATCTGTAGCCTCGGGAGTGATGTGTGGAGAGGGCTTTACCATGGGCAGTGAAGAATGGAGACCACATTGATCAGAGACAAATGTGGTATGTAAATCTCCACTCCTTCCGTGTGTCTCAGCTGAGTCTTCAGGCACATACCAACACAGGGAGTGCTTTAGCTGAACACCAAGCAAGGGTGCAAGCCACTCTCGCACAGGCCTAAAATGGCTGCAGAGCACAGAACTGGTGTCTGTGTCATGCAGGCCACACGAAGTAAGTGTTAGAAGACTTCTCACAGCCTCCTGTAGAAGAGCCAAGAAACACGGGGCTTTCGCTGAAGTTTGAAAAACAGGTGCTCTTACAGCCTTAGAACTGCAACAGCTTCTACCAAACAGCTCTATCAAAACACACCTGTCATCTTCTGTCTTGGCACTTCACTCCTGTCACCTCACTTCACTGTCACCGCATGCCTATACCTTGCATTTCACTTCCGAACCAAATTCACTTCAGTTTTTATCTTGAGGGCTTATCCCTTCTCATCCTTCATGATTTCATATAGTGAATTAGAATCCTTAGCTTTCACCTCATTTTTATCAAAGGTGAAATGCTTTTTATCCCATTTGCTTATGAAGGTATTTTCCCCATCTCTTTATATCTGCATGTGAAGGAGACATTACAAAAGTCTGCCTAGTCATTTTGTCATCCTCATTCAAATAACTCTTACTCTCACTGTTGTGATGACTAAAAAATTATCTGAGAATGGTTAAACAGCTGGTTTGCTGTGATCACCACTTCTTATAGTAATTGTAATCCTCTCACTGTAACCTCAAGATGTCTCTGTCTCTTTGTTGCATCCATCTGTTGTCTCTTAACATATTCTTGGACTGCAAAATATCCAAAACAGGAACAAGCCTTTTTCACTCACCCATAAAAATCAGCATAGTGCCTTGCACCCCAGTACCCCCACAAGCATCACTTCTGGGTTCCCTGACTGTTACCTCAAGCACAAATAATTTTTTTTTTTGAGAAAATTAACTGGAGAGAATTATAGACACAAGTAATATATCTACTGTGCTTTCATGGAAGAAATCACTTATTTTAGATACATTTATGTCACTGTGTGATCTTCCAGAAATACGGGGATACACATCGTATATCAGACCAGTATATTGTTAAAAAGTTACTGGAAATTGGTGCACTGCACACCACTACATACCTCTAATATTTGGATAATAATTCTGCACCTCACAAGGATGTTGCAAGGATTAGTTAACAAGCTAGCATTTATAAAGTGCTTTGAACATTAAAAGAGCTACCTAAATGTGCATTATTATTATATTAGTATTATTACTGTTACTATTGTCATTATTACTATTATTACTATTATTATTAATAAACCGTATTTATTCACACTTGTCAGAATCACGAAATATGCAAAATCTGTGTTGGGGTGTGCGTGTGTGTGTTATTATTTTGTAATGTAGCAATGAAGTTCTATGCATGCCAAGAAAGACTGTGATGTTTGATTGGCAAAAATGTTCCCCCTGCAGAATGTGCCCCTCCTCCTGCTACTTACATATATCAGAAATGATTGGTAAGTGCTATTCAAACTTCACATCTTTTTCCTTATAGCCTCTAGAAATGTCACCACAACCAAAGGTTACCAAAGTACTGCCTTCTCTGTTGTAATTAGAGTTGTACTAATCCCAAGTTGTGACTCAACAGGTACAAAAGAGATCTGTTATTTCAAGAACTCTTAGGAATGAACAGGCAAAGACTTGTCAACCCACAGCCTGTGCAGAGCAGCCTGGATCTACAAGGTAACTTTCTCTGCAGTAATTTCAAGTTTAACCATAGGGTTACATCGGGGTAGGTGATATAAACATCACAAGAAAACCAAAGCAAAATAATTTATAACAAAGCATGCTGCATCTCCAAAGGGAATGGCTCCTGTTTTAGCCCTCTCCCACTTCTGTCTCCTGCACCCTCTGCTGCCATGGTCCTGTAGCTCGACTCCCAGTAGGGTAACAGCAGGGCTGAAATGGATGTGTCCCCAAAGGGCAGTGACCTGAATAAGCTTCCCCTCTGACTCTTCCACTCAGAAGTTCAGTGCACCAGGCACGGCAAAGTTCTGCGTGGAGGACATGCTTTACCTCATTAGCTGCATTTAAGCTCTAAACCTAGTACCCAGTTAGGTGCCCTTGGTACTTCTGGAAAACTGCAATTGCATTTGATCATGGAATGCTACTATGTAGCCAGCTAGCAGTTAGCATTATCAAACCTAAGCTGTCTAGACTGAAGCTCAGTGATGAAAGAAGCTAATGGAAATAAAATATATTGATTAAAACGGCATGTTTTGCCCTACCACCGTATTATCGTGACAGGAGCACCATCGTAATTTCCATTCACAGGGAGGACACACACAGCCATCGAGGAGGTTACAACAGACATATTGGGTATGAAGAAATGAGTTGATCAAATCAAATGTTGGAGTGAGGACAGATCAAATGATGCCACATGGAAAATTATGGTTTGGAATGAAAAACTGGTCCATTTAACAGTACATAAAGTCTCTGTAATATGCATAAAATCAGCAGCTAGCAGATGTTTTCTGACACAGTGCATCTGCACGAGGCTGAGGCATATTCAGTTCCACTGCCACAGTGACAATACAAAGAGAGGATATAATGGCAGACCCTCCAGACAGATGAAGGCAGCCCTGCCCTTACTTAATAATAACAGTAAATAATAACTTGCATTAATTAGTAATCAGAAATTTAATCATGGATTCGGATGCAATTGTGGGAGGTATCATAGAGAGGATGAATGAAAAACCTATCATCCACTGGTAACAGATAAGATGAGGAAAAAATTTCATTTCAGCCCCGTGTTTGATAAGATCTTGCTGAAAATACCACCTTTGGGTTACAACTCTCCATTCATACTTTGTGGCCAAAGGCAACTGCTTTTAAATCTCCAGAAAAATTCTTTAGTCATCTTAAGTCTGTGGAAATGCAAATGAAAATAATTTTTCTTAATTTAAAAATAATATTGCACATTTTATTTCACAGAAGTGTCTGAGTTTTGAGAAAGTAGCTGATCTCAGCAGGATGGCTCACTTAAAGAACTGATACATCAAGGATATTTTCTTTCCCACAGTTACTTGCTACCTGGGAGATGGTGGAGGAAAGTATAGTATGGTTCTGCCTCAGGCTCCTCTAGTATCCTAAACAGCCATTCATGCATATCCACGGCAAAATATAGGCTACTCACAGTAGGCAGTGCAGATATTCACAACTTCTTCTTTGTTCCTCAGTGGTTTTACCAGAAGAAATAGTACTTAATGACTGAGAGACTTAAAATATCAGAATGAATATTGGTCATGATTACCATAACTGATAAAAATATGGAAGTTCTCAATATGAGAATATATTTCAGGTCATCTGCACACTCAGGCAGAGGCCAGCATACCAGCAGGATGGAGGTTATCTTAAAGACCACCAGCACTTGTGACAAATTAATTTATTTCAAATCAACACGCAAAGACTGAAGCCAATTGAACAGCACTGCACTTGACCAAACACAGTTGAGAAGCACCCAGTTTTGAACACATTAACATCATGTCTTGGACACAGTACAGCTATGTGTTTGCAGATTCCAAGAATCATATTCATCAGGGAAAGAGACTTTATAAGCTGCAGTCATGCAAAATACAGTTCTTACACTATAGACTAGAGATCATGTATCTTCTTAAGCCTCTGTGCTTAACGATTTTTAAGATTCTCAGCTGTTTTCAGAGCCTTTTATGGGACAGTTCAGAGACAATTAGAAATCTCTTCAGTCTACACTAACACGACTTCTTAAAGCCCCTCTCTGAAACAACTGTCTGCAACAAGAATGAGAGGTGTCAGCGCAGGAAGCAGAAAGCTGAATATAGAATTATCTCCCTTTTGAAAACACTGGAACAGCCACAGATCTTCCTGCCACGAGATTACTTTTTGTCCAATAGACACAAGAGCAATACAATAAATAAAAGCAATGCTAACTGCAAGATACAAATGTCAAGATTTAAAAAATGTACCTCTGCGCATAATTGCTGAATTATATTACCTTGGAGTATATTACCATGGAGGTAAGTTGGATATAGCTGCCTTAACAGATACCAGGGATTAAGTTTTACCCAACAGCTGCAGAACAACAAAGAGAGAGAAGCTTTAAAACAGGACACACACACCCCAAAAAGGTTGTCAGAGCTAGCAGTGAAAAATTAGTATATGTAGAAAGCTCAGTTAAACTGAGCTTCCTACTAACTTTTTCTGTTTTGGACAACAGTCTCTCACTTCTCCAGTAGTGTCTGCAGTATTGCCATTGTGGCACTGGCTGCCAATTGCCAACGGCTTTGTTAATAGAAAATGGAATTATTTTTACTCAGGACTCTTTATTCTTATTGAGTGTGATTTACTGTAGTGTTATTGAGAAGGTCTCATTGTCACCTGATCATATCTTGTCACAACCAATGAGATTACTGTCAGGGAGAAAGCTGCTCATTCCAAGCAACATTTGGTAATAAATTGATTACTGGCTGAATGCTGATACATAACAAAAAGAGCAATCAATTAGATATCTGCCATTGCTCAAAGAATGTTACATTAGAAAGACATACAAAATAATCACTAAAAAATTGCACATGGCGGCTTAGGCTGGACTGTGTGAAATCAACTTAGACACACACAGGAGTATAAAGCGTTTTTCACACATTTTGAAATCCACAGTGCAAAAAGCAATGATTGTAGATGACCATGTGTAAAAAGTGGGTTGTGAAGAAGCATCTTGCTCAACCTCATTCTAAACACGGCATACTCAATACTGTTTACACTCACAGAGTAATAGTTATTTTTAACAATCACTAATGAGCTGAAATATCCCAGCCCCCTACTTCCCACTTGGTATTCATTTTCAGATCTACTACTCCACTGCCTTTATAAATCCAGGAGGCCCCTGGGAGATCTCTTCCTTGCCTTGCGACCATGCCTCTGGGACATGGTGCTGTTCCTCCCTTGACACTAATTCCACTGACTTCAGGGGACATACACATAGATATGCACCAGGATACAAACTCCACATCAAGAGAAATAAAGACTGTGTGAATGATCTCTTTTCCTACCCCCTGCCTCCCCATCTAAGCCGTGGAGAGCTTTGCTTCATCAGTGCCTTTACTCCTGAATGTCAAAACAGGCTGTGGGACCATCTTCCACCCCCCCAGAGAAGGAGACTACGAGGAAGTTTCTGTGGTGAACATCCCAGGCATGGATGCAACCACTGAATTAGGACAGAAGAGGAAAGACTTGGCTCTGCCTGCTGCTGTGAGGATTCACTTGCTCACATTTTTCTTCCAGAAAGAAAGAGTGCAGAAAAATTCCTCCCCCTTCTTTTTGGTCTCCCATTTATTCAGTAACTAGGTTAAGAATTTGGGTCTTGCTGGTGTAAGATCAGACCTTCCAGTCCTCTGTTGCTCCACCAGCATCAATAACTCAGGAGAAACAAAAATCTCAATCATCGTCTGCTGCCAGAAGAGGTGATTACTGAATGAGCCTCATATATAAATATTCACTATTGCTACTGTGGCCACAAAAGAAGTTCTATTCTGTATTCTTATCTTCAATTTATTACAGATAATTTTCTTCATTTTTTCTTTCCCCTATTGAAAAATTAAGGCTGCTTGCTTTTTTATAAAGTGTCATTGCCCAACACTTGTGAGAAATGAAGCCCATAAATCCCTTCCTCACTAGAAATGGCAAAATCCATGCTGACTCTGGTTCATCACTGTCCAGTGTTTAATTCCCTGATTTTAATACAAAAGTAATTACCTTGATTTTTTTTTTTTTTAACTATTTGGGAAAGCTAACAGGTTAACAGCAATTCAGTTGAACTCAGAGGGCTCACCAGTGAAAGGAATAATGCAGAGTGCTTTGGAAGTGACATGCAGGGGAGGTGGGGAGTGAAGGGGGGAGCACCTGCAGGTTGTAATGGTAATGGCTGCAGGAGAGGCAGGAAACGGAGAGGAAAGCTGAGAAGGTAGTTGCAGATTTAGCAGGAGAGGATGGATTTGAACTATGACAGAGTTGCAATGAGCACTCAAATACTAGGATGGGTCCTAGTAAAGGGTTTGAAGATAGAGAGTACATTCAATTTGTATACACAGCTGTTCCTAACATGCCTCTGGAAAGAGGCAAGAGCAGGGTCAAAAGGTTGATGCGGTTTTTCATAGAGTATAACCGTTTATTTTAAGCCCAGTTTCCAGAAGTGATTTAACACTCCATTTAAGTGCTAGTTTTTAAACAGTAAATGGAAACACACCATTCTCCAGGAAAAAAAAAAAATTAACAAGTACGGAACTCCAGCACAGCCTCTGACTAGCAAGAAAAAGCATGAAAAAGGGGACAATGAGTCCAGTTAAAAATTACCTGTAAAGATGCTAATGACAGAACTATACACATACATTTACAGTGAAGACAGATCAAGAGATAAAGAATGAGGGCTAGCCTAAGAGGTATCCTTGGTGAAATTTGGAATAATCTTTAAAAGAATGATGTATTATTGATTGTGGTTCTGAAAGCACAGCTGCAACTGTAATAGTCAATGTAGTAGTAGTAGTGGTATACTTCCTTTCTCCCAAGTTTTTTCTTCCAAATGTCCATATTGTGCATTATACTGATATACTAGTAGAAAGAGGCCATAAAGAGGCCAAGAGATTAGCCTGGTATCATGTGCACCACGGATGGACCCAGACTTTGACCCCTGTACACAGGACTCCTGGTGTCCTCTCTGACAGTAGGCACTGTCCTGCAGCCCATTCAAAATATACCACTAGAAGCTGTATATTTAAAACACTGTGAGCTTTTTGTTTCTTCCATCTAGAAGAAGAGACACCCAGCAAGATTTTATGTCTGCTAGTCAAGCATTTCTTAAAAGCATCTGCCCTGGATCCAGGGAGTGCTGAAGCAGTATGTGGTATTTTTCTCAGAAGAGCTGGAAATGCTGCACAATACTCAGTGCCTCCAGCACAGTGATACAAAAACCATGTGGCACTTCTAGCTACTTGATGACAGATATTCTCTTGTGTTTGGCCATACACTTACAATACATTTATTCTTAGGATTATGTCATTGAGCATGAGCTGCTTTCAGGCATTAGATCATACACCTGGTCCTTCCTCAAATGCTGTTTTAACCATTTGCTGAAAGCACCAGTTGAAAGGATGATTTGACTAAGTGACTAATTTGACTGAATGCCTGTAACACTTACAAACTATTTTTAAGCCATTTAAAGAGCTTCGTCTGATAGATTTGGGCAAAAGCTGCATAAATTGTGGGTCAGCACAGAGCAGCAATTCACAGATGGGCCTCTTTAAAAAAAAATCACACTATTTTTGGAGGCATTTGCTCCTGTACCAATTCAAACTAGTACTATATCCTTTCTTTGCTCTCATGGATTGAATAGCCAACAACTTCAAAAGTAAATACATAAATAAATTAGGTAAGAATAGGAGGTTTTCAAAGGCATAAAGGCAGAAAAACAGGAGTTAGGTGCCTAAGAGTTGACTGAAGGGACCTCATCAATGTCCATAAGTATCTGAAGGGAAGGTGTCAAGAGGATGGATCCAGGCCCTTCTTGGTGCGAAGCAATAGGACAAGAGGCAATAGCCAGAAATGGGTGTACAAAAGTTCTACCTGAACATGAGGAAAACCTTGTTCACTGTGAGGGTCACAGAGCACTGGAACAGCTTGGCCAGAGACGGTATGGAGCGTCCTCACTGGAGATAGTCAACAATCACCTGGGCACAATGCTGTGCCACGTGCTCCGGGGTGACCCTGCTGGAGCAGGGAATGTGGATCAGGAGACCCACTCTGTGCTCCCTCCCAGCTTGACCCATTCTGTGATTCCGTGAAGCACCCCTTATCATGAATTCAATGTTTGCAATCTCTGCTTTTTAACCACTATGCAAGTCATGGAATCACAGAATGGTTTGGGTTGGAAGGGGCCTTAAAGATCATTTAGTTCCAACCCCCTCCATGGGCAGAGACACCTTTCACTAGACCAGGCTCCTCAGAGTCCCATACAGCCTGGCCTGGAACACTTCCAAGGACAAGGCATCCACAGTTTCTCTGAGCAACCTGTTCCACTGCTCTATTGCCTTCATAATAAAGATTATTTTTTTCTTAAGATCTAATCTAACCCTATTCTCTTTCAGTTTGAATCCATTTCCCATTGTCCTATCACTACATGCCCTTGTAAAAAGTCCCTGTCCAGCTCTTTTGTAGGGCCCCTTTAAGCACTGGAAGATTACTATAAGGTCACCCACAGCCTTCTCCAGGTTGAACAACTCCAACTCTCTCATCCTTGTCTTTATAGGAGAGGTGCTCCAGCCACTTCATCATATCTGTGGTAATCCTTTGGACTTGCTCCGACAGGTCAATGTCATTCCTGTGCTGGAGACCCCAGAGCTGGATGCAGCACTCCAAGTGCGTCTCACCAGAGCAGAGGAGAGGGGCAGAATTACTTCCCTCAACCTGCTGGCCATGCTGCTTTGAATATGGTGACCTTTTGGGGTTGTGAGAGCACACATACATAACATACTTAACACACATAATAACCTATGCAGGCACCTGGATTAAAGAAGTTTTGAGTGGCTCCAAGTAACAGCAGTTTCCATGTACTAGCCCATTACTGCTTTCCTTCCCCCAAAATAAATTTCACTCCATTTTTAACTTGGGGTAGTCACATTCTGCTCTCCAAGGGGATATAAAATGCTACCAGTTCAGCATCTGCACTGATTTACATAGATGTTAATATCCAGTAGCCATTTTCCATTGACTCTCTTTGGTTTATATAACTGCAGGAGATACAGAGTAACAAAGAATCCAGCACTTGGTTTAAAAACAGGCACTCCATTTCTGGCAGTGGGCAGGATAGCAAGCAAGCCTTTAATTCGAGCCTTTGAGTGTATCCATGCAACATAAAGTACAAGCATGAGAGGAACATACTGATAGTTCTGCGTTATTGCTAATGGCGCTGAGAAGGAACAAGAAGGAAAATCTAAGAGTGCCTGCTCATTTTATTAGAGAAGCTTCCCATTAGAGCCAAATGAAGGTGCTGTTTTGGGCAACTTGGTCCAGCGTGCCCCTTCCGGATGGCCAGTTTCCATAGCAAGTGAGAAACTTTACTGCTTATATTGAGTATTATTTATACTGTGGTTGTGCATACAAGAATTCAGAATGGCTTTACATGCTTGTATGTGTAACAATACCAAGTGACGGAAATGCAGGAATTAATTGCATCACAGAAATATCAGAGAATAAATTTTAAAAGTGTCTGTATTTAAGGAACAGGTTACAGATGCATTTAGACAATACAGATTGTGAAGTGATTGCAGAAAATTCCTATACATTTATTAATATCATCTGCAGAAATAAATGTCCCTGCCCAAACTGTGCAGAACAAAATAAGCAGATATATTTAGCTGAAAGTGATATTTATTCTTTTTGAGGAGTCCTATGTATTCAAAAGGTAGGGGATGTATTTTACTCAACACCAACAAAACTGTGGGACAATTACATCTCTATGGTTTTGTTCTGTTGAATGAAAGCTACAGGGAGCCTTTATTTTTCTATTATTTATCATTTTCAGAAACAACCTAGACTAAAACAGTAGATTTTGTTTCTTGTGCAAGGGAAATATAGTAAAATCCGGGGCTAAGCAGACAGCTTGAAGACCGGTGTTAGTTTCTGAAGTGACTCTTCTTCCCAAGCAAGCAACAGAAGAGAAAAAATTGGGTCTTGACAATACAGTAAGTAGATTTCTAAAAGGCTTTTCCTTCCAGCTCAAATATTTTATGGAACTTGACAAACATTAGGGCTCCACTTGTACGAAGAATAAAAAAGGAGGATAATGGATAGAACAGTAAGAAAAAATCATTTTGAAACAGTGTCAGAAGACTCAAAACAAGGAGAAGAATCCCAGGTTAACCTATCCACTATTTTCAAGATTGCACAAGGCCATGGATTAGGCAGTTTCCCTGTACCAACAGTAAGTAGGAATATTAATTTATCAGCTTTATTGCTCACTCAAACCAATAATCACTACAAAGAGCCCTCAAAATTATAGAGGATGTAGAGAAACAGCAAAGGACAGAGATTGTCTGAATATACAAATGACTGCTTGTTGTTTACCTGGCACCCCAGGTCCTTGCTGTATCAGCTGCCTCAGAGAGTAAGTGGGCTTGGATTCTTGATGCAGTTGTACAAATCAGATTTTGTTTTGGTATTGTTTCCAGCTGAAAGCCTTGTCTTTATTCTAATGGTAGGAGACTTTCTTCCTATTAAATGCTTCAATGGTGGATTTAAATATTTAGAGGATCCACATTACAGGAGAACTGTCTGAGAGCATCACAAAGAAACCATTAGTTAAATCCATTAAGAATCTACTTAAGTGGAATTCCCTGCTGTTATCTACATGATAGCCACATAAAAATGACACTGGAGAAAGAAAATGTTGGGGAAAATATTCCTTCTCACATAATGCATCTGTAAAAAATCCAGTTTTAGTGAAGGATCCCTTTTTAATTGTCTCAAAATTTTTAGCTGGGGATTGATATACTTTGAGCTAAAATAGAGTAGGGGAAACAACATGTCTCGATTTCAGCTGAGCGTTTGCTCCTCTCAAGTGAACCTTTTGTTAGAGAAGAAGGTACAGGATCTCCTTTTTGTTTTGGACATGGTATAAACCATCAAAGTTGCATTCACAGTGCAAGACACATGAAGTATATACAGAGTCTTTGTGTTGTCTATTTTTAAATACACATAAGTGGTAGCAGTACAGCTAAGCTGTTCTTTCCTCCAACTCCTAGAGTAAGGCACTTGAGCCATTTGAATTATAAAACTTACACCATCTTTCAAGTTGCTCTTGCTTTTACAAAGGGGAAAAAGCTTGAACTCCACAAAGTCATTCTTCCGTTCTCTACAGCCAAGGTTTGATACACATTCAAGAAGGCAGTTAGATTCATGAGAATTTTTCTATTCTTTATCATTTATGTAACAAGTTCAATTTTTGAATGTTCAGGAATTTCTGATGTGATGTAGGCTTATGGATAAAATGCAGGTACACAGACAGTACAAACACAATACATAAATATCTATATTGGTTGTAATATTGATATCCCTAATCTATCTGTAAATGAATATATAGTGTCTCCTATCAGTGACTTTATCTCTGGTCACCATTTTGAGCACATTTTATAAAACCCAAGAGAGAAAGACCTGTTCTGTGGTCACATTAGTATAGACCCATTCTGTAGATGTAGGAAATGTCTTTCTAAAACACTAAACAAAACATTTTTTTTCTGTTGGAGAGTGAAATACTGAGAAGTCTTGGTTCATCCATACATATAGACATACATACATAGGACCATGCAAGACCATTAAGCCCACTTTGTCTTCTCAATTAAACTCTACCTGAGAGGTCCAATGTAGAAGAGACAAAGCACCTAAGTAAATCTGTTATTTCAGGAGTCAGCATCCTACTGGAGGGCAGGTACAGCACATGGGCAGTTTGTGAATGGAACAAAGCAGAAACAGAAGTGTGAGTCCTGGTGGTTTGAGCGAAGTGTCTGTTACAGGCAATGGCTCCAGGCTTCAGAAGTCTGGACACTTGAGGGGCTGCTGCATCCTGGAAGGGAAGATGCTATACATCAGGTGTCCAGGAACCTTGAGCCACTCTGAGTGTGCATGACACTCCTGTCCACACCCAGAGCAACTACACCAGGACACAGTTCAGGTACAGCGTCATGTAGTATTGCAGACCCAAGGAATTACAGTATCAGATGTCAGACCCTTCGCCCAGCCAAATATTATCCTAATAATGGGACTGAAAAACAAACAATGGCTGTCTGGATCTTCGAGCATTCCACCCATTAAGAGGTATACTTCAGTAACATCTCTAACCTTGTCCATACACTTTTGGAAACTTAATTTAAAAAAACCCAACGTAATTAAATTCTCAAAAGAATGTGAAACACTGGGTTGCTATGAAAGAATCACCTGTCGAGGCTGTGGTAACTGTACAACTTCATACGACATTGGCAGGACACAACCCTGTCCAGTGGAGCAGCAGCATCACAGCTCCTTCCTTGCCTGCTCCCAAAACCTCCATCACAAAACAAACTTAATGCCCACCAAATGGGGAATTGAGCAAAGATACACCACTTTTAAAAGTCTGAGGACTTTTACTACAGGTTAGTAATGGTCTTGCTGGGTATCTATAGAATAAGAATTCAGCGTGTGATAAAACCCATAGTCCTGTTTAATCCCTCTATTGATTTTCCACTGGTATTTGTAACCCTTTAACAATTTAACTTCTGTGCTCTTTGTACCCCAAATAAAAGTTTTAAGTATTTTCCAGGGCTTTTTTTCCATTTATGCTCCTTTAAGGTAACTGTGATTTATGGTAACACCTACTACCACAAGCGTTTTCTCTACAGACAATGGGTTTGCCAAGTCCCAACATGAGGAACTTAAATGGCGCTATCTTTTACAAAAACACTTCTGAGTAGAACGAGAAAGGAATGCACAGGCATGGGGGGAAATGTTGCCCCACGAAAACGACCCTGGCAGGCAGTGTCACCAGCTCAGCAGGCGGCACAGGGCACCGCAGCTCCAGTGGCACCACTGCGCGAGTGACGCGGCACAGCACACTGAGAAGAAGGAAAGCCCCTAAGCCCCGATGGTGTCCGATGAGAGAGGAGCGGCTCTGCACGGACGGCAGCCGCGCCCGGCCTGCCCGCAGCCCGCGGTGCGCGACATGGCGGNGTGGCGCCGGGCGGAGCGGCGGCGCAGGCCCGGCCCGGCCCGCGCCTCACAGGGCCGCTCCCTGAGCTCCGGTGCCCGCGGGCTGCTCCTGGGATCGTCCCGAGCAGCACTAGGGCCGGGCACTTAGCTGCACCGAGCCGGATGGAGTTGATTTAAAGATACGCGCTTTATTTACCCACTCAGTTTGGGGTCCCGTATAAATACTTTCTCACATATTAAGTGTTATTGTGACAGCTTGGGGTCTGTGTTGCTCACACTCCCAAAATCTTTGTGCTAAAATAACATTTTTTTGTGGAGCAAATTTGCAACCACATGAGTGTAAGTGATATTTGAATTCACTGTTTCAGCCATTGTGGCTTTTTGTTTGTTTGTTTGCTTTTTAAATCTCCCTCTCCGTGCCAGCAAAAGCAAACACAGCTCTCGCCAAGCAGCGCTTCCATCTCCAAAAGGGACCTTTGTGAATGTCCCCAAACCAGTGACCGGCCCCGTGCTCCAGCAAGGGGCTGCACAGTGCTCGTGTTCCAAGCCACAGGCCGCTTGCCCAAGGAGTCTCCCAGCACAGCCCTGCCAGGCGTCTCCCACATGGATGCCGAAGTTTTGGTCCTGCCTGAGCCCCCCTGGGCTTCCCGCTGGATATTTGAACCCCCTCTGGCTCGGGGCAGCGGTCGGTGCAGCCTCCCCCTGCTCGTGTCTCCAGGGGCAGAAGGAAGCGAAGCTGAGCAGCATCTCCCTGCGCTGGGGGCAGTCGGTCAGTGGCCAGCAGCGCTGGGCACACGCGGCTGCGGGCCCCCCTCGCCCCTCACGGCTGGCTCCGCACCAGCCCCTCCACGGGAGTGAATTAGCATCTGCGCTGCTCCCACCTCCACTGGCAGCTGAGCCCAAATTCCTCGGAAAAGGCAAGCAAGAACGCGCAGAAACTGCAGCGAAGGGAGCAGTTCGCTAATCCACAGGCTCCTGTTCCCAGCTGTGTTCATCTCCTTGGGCTGCCTGTGTGTGTTTGCACACCTCGTGAAGGGGAATGGGCCTTTCAGTCTTCGCCAGACCTCCTGTGTGCCTGCACCATCCTTTCTGAGGCACAAGGAACAACCTTGGGGCAGAGGTTGCAATCTTTTCTCTATTCCTTTGCTTCTCCCGGCCTATAGCTCTTCCTGCCCTGAGATGTGCCTACACCCCTCCCAGATCCCTCACCTTCCTGCCTCACTGCCAGTCCTTCAAGTTTTCCCCGAGAGGAGGAATGAAACAAAGCACCACACAGCCCTGCATGGGCTGTCTACACACACGTGAGACTGGCAGCTGCTGCAATGGGGGACAGACAGCGGGGGTGATGGTGGGACGAGTGAAGGAAGAGTCAGCACTTCGGTGCTGGAAATAAGGAGAAAATCCCTGTGGTGGGTGAGCACTGTGAACAGCACCATGAGGCATAAACGGCACGACAGCTCAAGAGGGAGAGAGAGATGCAGTCAGAGCAGCCAGGGAAGTTTCCTTCCCCAAAGCCCTCACCCCTAGTTCACCTTTCTTAAAAACACATTCCCAACAATCATTTCTGCAGTCCCCTTCAAATTGTTTCTGAACGCCCTGAGGTTCAACCTTTGAGCCCTGTTCCTCTGTGAGGAGAAGGGCTCAGGTGTGAGTGGTGTAGATGCAGTGAAAGCTCTAACATACAACCAGTGAGCTGTATAAGCCTCCTTTGAGCAGGAAAATCGTTGCTATAGCTGAAGCTGCAGAACCAGTGACAGAGAAAAAAAGCTGCATCCGAGTCCTGAAAGGCTTCAAGAAGTTTGTTGAGGGTAAAAAGAAAAAAAAAGAATTAAGGGCATGGAATATTGCACAACTTTATTAAGGTGGAGTAAAGGCTGATTACTGGTCATGCCCTTCCAAATTATAGAGTGCCTATATATGAACGGTGAAAAAGAAGAACTGCACTTTTGAGCACCAGCTCAGTAGAGACTAAATATGCCAGGCTGGTCCTAAAGCCATGCACACTTCCCTCCTAGGAACTCCCTGGAAATGGAAGCCATGGGCACAGCTAAATAAAGAGTAAAACAGAGTAACATCCACACGTTTCACGGGCAAGGCTTGAGAATTGCACACAGTCTGATCAGGCTGGTGCATCTGGCCTACACTTACAGACCAAAGTAGTGATATTCCCTCCTCAGTTCCCTGCTCCTGAATGAAGTGCTAACAGTTATCACCCTTCACCCTTTCCCCTAGAGTCTTTTCTGAGAGCTAGTTTACACCACAAAGAATTTTCCAGTATAGTTGTAATTACAAAAACCATGGGGTCAGCGCAATTTATTCCAGTATCACTTTTGCCAGTATTGTTAAACCTTTGCTTCAAATGACAGAAACTATTTTTGAGAAAAAACTTTTTTGTTTGTCATTGTTTATTCTGACTTCGTTCAGCGTGATCTTTTCACACTCCTCCCTGACATAACTATATGGCCAACAGATTTAGCCTGGACTTCTCCTGAAACTCTCTCTGCACTCTCCCTTTATTAAATGCTGTCATGTGTGATACCACAAAGCTGACAGTTGCCAGGGCCAGTTGCATGCCCTCTCTCAGGCAGCACCAACAAAATTGATTGGTTTAGGAATCACTGAGGGGAGTATCTTGCTGTGAATACTAAAATCCTAAGCAGTTTAGCATGGATACATCTGAACTGTCTGCTAGTAGAATAAAACCATTTCCCACAACTGTTGTAAAATATTATTGGTAAAAATACCATTTTACTGGTGCAACTGTGTCACTACCAGAGGCTTCTGTTGACACAGCTATGCCTGTCAGGGCTGGCATCTCTTTAGAGCTATGCTGGTAGATGTCAGTCCTGTAAATATGATCTTGGTAATTCAGAGCACACGTTCACTTCTTTTTGACTCACAATGACAACTCCATCACACAACTGCATTCAGTACAGTTACTCTTAAGACAGTAAATGCAAATGAAGATGCAAATGCATGTTGTAATTCAAATCAGTGAAACAACATCATATTCTGCTGTTCTTTCCTTACAGCTACTTTATGCAGATGCATAAAATTTAAGGTCAGAAGATACCTTTAGGTAATGTAACCTGAGGTAGAACACAGGTCAAGCAATTTTATGTAATTAAGCCTCATGATTCATAAATGAGCAAGCATCTTCTAGAAACCATTTTTGAGTCAAAGACATCAAGTGAAGAAGTCACCATTTTCCTTTCCAGCTTATAGCTTTTGCCTCATATGTCTGAATCCAGGGCCCCAAAAAGATGTTTTGACCTCTGTGATGCCATCTTCTGTGCAAGTGCCTCTCCTTGCAGTTTCTCCTCTCTGTGATCCTTTCTTTGATAATTCTTTGACTCCTTCTATCTGCATTCTTCTAGGTAACATTCTAATCCCTTTTCCAGCAGCAGACCTGCCATCACTCTTCCAGAGCAGCATAAACCACCAGGCTGACACACTAAGACATATCCCCCCACCTTCTGGTGTCCTCTGCAGGGAGAGGGAGAACACCCTTGTGGCAGTGTGTGCTCAGTGGCTACTGTCAGCTCTGTGAGTGGGGCTGAAATACCATCAGCTGGCTGGTGTGTGTTTTTATTTTATATTTTCTGGCTGCCACGCCAAGTTGTACACTGCACTGATCTCCAAGCTCTGTGGAGGTAAAAAGCATGCCTGGGCTCTAACAACTCTGCTTTTGTTAGGTCTGGGGATATTTTGTATATATAAGTCTTAGTAAATTTATTTCAAAATGTAGAAAGTAAGGGTTTTGACTGATATATATTTGTAGGTACAAAGGTATACTTCATATTAAATTCATATTATTAAAGCCCTTACAAGAGAATCAGCCAAGCAAAAAATGACAAGCTTAAAAAGAGATACCATTGTGATTACAGAAAGACAAGAAAAACAAACAAAATTCCTCTTCACTTTCATTTTTTCTAGCTCATAAAGTGTTTATGAATAGCTGGGTTTAACTATTCCTACCTGCACAGATCAATAAAGGAACACCTTGTATAGAAATAATGCACTTTCTGCAGTTACAGCTAAACAGAACCAATTGGAACAAATTTCTAAGGATCCACTTTCATTATTGAATAAGATTCTGAATTTTTAGCTCCACAAATAACCAGTTTAATAGCCTGTAACTCGATTTTTATTAACATCCAGTTGTACGTCACATGCCTCAAAGTCCAAGTGTCCCTATGTATAGTGTTTCTGAGTACTTGACATCAGACAGCTGGAAATTTTCTCAATATGATGTATAACAAGTGACTTTATTGGGGTAATTTAGGACAGACCCTGTAGAACACGTAAAAGAGTTCTTGGCTGGGAGCTGTTTCTCCAAATCTATCTGAGAAATGACTTGCAATCTTACTCATCTTCACAGGTGCTTGATGCCATTGATTTACAATTTTATATTGCAATTCTAACAGGTTAGCTGAAATAGAGCATACACGTATGAAGGACATTATTGAGTCCAATATCTCCAGCTCAGGAGAATGAGATAGTTCCCTTTCCCATTTAATCATAAATGTTTCTTTAGTGGGCAATAAAGAAAAAGCAATGGCTTTATACAATCACCCCACAATGTTCTGAGATTCATTGCTAAGGAATAAGATTTGCTCAGATAAAAAGGATTCTCTAATACAAGTAGATTTAACAGCAGACTGAATAAAGGAACTCCTGAACTGGAAGTAAAGAAGCAAAAAGGAAAGTCTAGCATGTTCCACCTTTGTTGTATTTTGAAGGGAAATGTGAATTTGTTTTTACTGTCGGGTTGAGATAAATATTCCAAGTAAATTAAATCAGTTTCTGCAGTTTTTAGAGAAAATAGGAGAAAAAACACAATAGAGTTAGAAAAAGAGGCAGATTACTTTTAAAGCTGGTATAGACGCCATCCCAGGAACAGAGAACTTGGGTTTAGGTCTGGTCATAAAACGTGCAGTTTCCACACCCTCCGACTCATGATCCCTCTGTTTTCAAAACCTACCTAGAAAGTCAGTTCCCCTTAGCTGAGTAATGAGCTGGACTTATACAACTGTAACAGAACCCACCATACTCAAGAGGCTTGCATAGTGCTTTTAATGATTCCCTTTCCTGCCCAAGTAAAGTTAGCAATAAGTCTTTTGAACAGGATGGAGCACTGAATGGGGTGAAGTTCACAATAGTGAACTTAGAAACAGACATAAAATAGAGATCACCTAATTCATTCATACTGAATCAACCTAATTAATCAGCAGTGCTCTTCAAATGCATGACTCCATTGAGCTGTGCAAATAAGATCCCTGTATAAAAATTATATGTATTAAAATTAAATCAGCAAAGTGTTTAGTACTGGCCTCACTTTGCTCTTGCTGAACTTTGATTCTTCTGTCACAAGGCACTTTGAAAATTCCCATTCAGTGGTATCAACCCTTCAATGAAGAGCAAAAAAGACAAGGTGACTGTGATGATTTTACATTATGTGGTCTTTCCCAGAACGAGTGCAGTCCCTGATTTCTAGCTGGTGAGAATCACCATGGATAGTGATTCCCAAATTAGGTTCCTTTCTTCTTGGACATATGCATAATAAGTTTACATCCAGCACAGAACGGTGTGGCAATTTAAATTTAAATGTGGTCAAATGAAAACCACATTTGTCCAATCCTCTGGATGAGAAGAAAACAGCTGTAACACGGCAAAAAGATATATACACATTTAATTTTGTTACAAAGTCTGCTGAATAGATGAGAAAAATCTTAATAGTATTTGTATATTACTTTCTTAAGAAAGAGAGAGAACCCAGAATTTTTCTCCTCACTTAAATTTTTCCTAAAATCCACCAAGTGAGATAAAATATTAGGGATAATCTGTTTGGAAAGAAAAACAAACAGAAAAAAATTAATTAGCATAAGAAGCAAGCCTATTGTCAGTCACTGAGTCTTTCCTGCCTCTGACTATAGCATCTGGATTTGTTAATGCAGATGACTCACATTGTTAAGTCTTTGTTAAATAACTAGATGATATTTTGGATTAATAAAATGGTCTTTCTAATTTTAATAACATTTCTTTTTATATTTAAGCAAGAAGAAACAGATGTTTTAAACAATCTAGTCCTCATCACATGGTAGATGCTCAAGTCTGTCACTAAGTTTCATGGCTTAACAGGAGCAGGGACTACATGAATTTGTAAGCATTTCCAGGATCACACCCTAAACTAGTAGCATAATGAGATCTTTTAGAGCTGCATATATTGAAGTAGTTTACATCCAGGATTTTAAAAAAGAAACCCTTCTCTTGGGTAAGATTTACTTTTAGCTTATTTGAAGGAGAGGGCCAGCTGTGGGGGATGCTCTTCTTAAGAAATACTTTGTCCTCGTAATGAGGATTTGACTGTGGCTTTGGCAATCAGACGTGTCGTGGCAGAGAGGATGTGAAAGTGAGGTACCCGAACAGCAGTTGGTGGTGACGTCCTGTTTGCTGAGGACAGGAGCAAGCTCAGCGCATCCATGGGGACTGTGTGCATAACTGGCAGCTACTGCATCCCTGAGGAGCGCAGCCTTCCCCTCTGCTGGCTACCTGGGAACAAAGCCACGGCCGCCCCTTCTCCAGCTGATGTGTGGAACAACTTCATCCAAGCCAACCTCTTAATGTGAATCTAGAGATTGCAAGCATTTCAGCTGCATCCTGTGCAAGGAGCATTCCTACCTGAAACTCAGGCAAGAACTGCAAGCTCACTTTTGCAGCTTACAGCCTCCATTGAGTCACTGCATAAGCAAGGATGATGGACCAGCAGCTGTAATACAAGTCTGGGACTCTGGAGATCTACACATAGTTCAGCACATGCTTCATAAGTGTACATCTCATTGATGCAGTAATAGAAAGAATATAATAAGAAATTAACAAAGAAAAAAAAGACAGCAAACCCCACACCCTGAAGTTTCTACTATTCCAGGCCTGGCATGTAAAGAATGGATAAACTCTCTTTACTGACATGCGACTGTCTCTATATAACCATGACCAACATTTAGGGCCTAAATGGATGGAGTTCCTCAGTACATCAAAAGTTGTGTTCACTGAAGAGGTTACCAGCACCTGCCAGCTGTTTATTATCCCTCAGCTGGAGTCCACTGTCTCCTCAGATCTGTTGGCTCACTTTATCCTAATCTTATTTAGACAAATGGGTCTGACTAAGGCAGATAGTTTAAATAGTAAGTCTGGTAACTTGGGTTGTTTAATCTGAAAAGGATTGTGGAATACATACAGGAGCAACTGTACCAGCAGATGTGAGGAGCACTAATATCTCATGGGGTGATGCTGACAAAAAATGGGCACAGTAACTTTTTTCACTGGCTCAGCTGGAAAAGAGCACCTGTTTATAATCTTACAACATACATTTCTTTTGGCACTAGTGTTGGCTAAACAGACCCTATTATCTCCCTCTGCCACCAAACCTCCTCTTTGGTCAAACAGTAAGAAGTGGGTAACGGCCTCGTGTGCTCTGCCCCTTCTCTTCCCCCTTCCTGTTATGCCAGCACTACTGTTTGGGCCGTTGGGTGAGTCAGTGCAAGGATCTGGATAAAAATAAGTTTTCTTTCTCCCCTCTTGGGTTGCTGGCACTTCATGCATCTGCACAAACCCTTGCATCAGCACCCTCGAGGCCCATACCAGTTGACCGTGGCAGTCACCTGGAGCCCCTGGAGCTAGCGCTGAAGCTGAAAGAAGTGTTCATGCAGTCATGGCATTCCTCCCTTGTGTCTCTTTTCCTTGATGGTGAAGTGGGAGCAACTGGACTTCTCAGTGTACAGGAGTGCTTTAAGGGTAAATGAATCAAAGCAACAGCTCTCAAACAACAAAGCTGCCCCCTTAAGAAAGCACAAGACGTACCAAGTTGGGATGGAGAAGGCTCAAGATAATTTCATCTGACCTCTCCCACCTCTTACCTCCCTCACCTTCTTTAAGGCTTTGCAGCTCCTCCTTTTCATCCCCAAGAGCATTCACTTTGTGTCCCTTGTGCAGAGGAGCTGAAGAAAATTGGCACTGGCGTGAACTTTGTTGGAACTTGGAGGGCAGGATTACAGTGTGAGTGATATTTATGAGTGATACAGCGTGACTATACTTCAGGAGGCGAAGGCAGCTGCAAGTTGGGCTGCAAGAATTTGGGATTACCCAGGGAGTAGATGTGCATGCATGTGTAAAAGGGTGGGGAATGAAGATAACATGGGGGAAAGAGGGAATTACAGAGTATTACAGCAAAGGAGAAAAGTGGATCTCCAGCTAAAAGAGATGTTGTATTTGAGATTGTAAGTGGTAAAATACTACAGAAATGGCTCAGAAATAGAATGAGTCAGGAAAAATCATAATTTTGTCACACTTGTAAAAATTCAGAATTACATATACACTATAGTCATAGGAGAGAAATTCAGTTTGCAAAGGAAGAATACTGTGCCATCTTTTATTAAAATCCATGCATTTCTGGCTGTACATAAAAATATCCTACAGACAAATATTTTACTTGGTTAAGACATGAAGGCCACAGTAATCTGTTTCTAGAAACAGCAATTGATAAATACTGTGATATAAAAAATGTAAGACTATAGAGTGGAAAAAGTTTAGGAAAGAAAACTTAAGGCTTTTTATTTTTCTTGGAACATCCGGCATGTTTACAGCTAAGGTACCATCTCATTTATTTTATGAGAGTGAAAGCTGTGTACTGTCAGTTTGGCTGTTTCTTCAATGTATCAGTCAACGTGGCATGCTACAACTGACAATAGGAAGGACCTCCAACCAATGTGTAGCCAACAGCAAATATTTCTTTTGGTTTCTCATGTGTCTCTTGCACATCAGAAAAGATTTGTAAAAGGCAGGAGAATGGGAAAGAAACTTGGCAGAGAACTCTATGATTACTGTTATACTGACTCTCATTTAACTTTTCTAATTTATAAAAGAATGTGACCATAAATTACTAATTCAAAGGCCAGCCTTTTCCTGAATTTCTCCAAAATACAATGATTCTCTCAAACAATGACATAGGATCCAGAAATATTAGTGTAATTCAGTTTAAAGGCTTCGATATCACTGGTAGATAAATCCCGGAATCAACAACCCCTCCTATTACTGCCAAGTGCAAGATTTCGTTTTGATTTAGAAAATTGGTTGGGCCACTATCTCACCAAAGTACAGACACAAGAGCTGTTTTTTCACAGAGGCCTCTGTCCACAGAAGCACTTAATCAGGGCTTAACCTTATGGAAGAGAGTGATCTTATTGACTTCAATGGATGATTCGCATTTGTAAAATTGAGGTATTTAAACAGTCTATTCAAGTGGTCTAAATCTAGCATGTTGCATTTCCGTAATAATATCATGTATGACATTCTTGAGATAGAGATTGTGATGTTTTCAAGTCCTTTTGTTTACACATTGCCAGAAGAAATTTATTAAATTGCCCAGGATTAGTGGCTGCTAAAGATTGGATTTTAATTAAATGGTACAATGTGTCACTCTCTACATGTTTTAGGCCACGATCTGTTGGCATAAACCACATTTTTTTAAAGTTTATTATGACCAGCTAAAATAAAATTTTTACACTTACCTACAGGCTTTACACCTAACAGAATCTGGCTTATCAGCTGGACATCTACGGCAACAGTTTACTTTTTTACATTTGTGACTGGAATGTAAATATTACATAATAAAGAAAACACCCCTATGTTATATTTATATGTTGACCACATAAGGGATCTTTTAAAGCAAAATTCCATTACTATAGTTCCAAATACCAAGCTAAAGCAGCCCTGAGCTGGCTGCCTACTTTTCTGTGATCTGATTTATGCCTTATTGAAATAAATTAAAAGATTTGCACTGACTTCAGAATGATTTCGATTGGATGTTTAACTAGTAATAGAAGTGATAATTTAATAAAAGCCCACATACTTCTCTCTTTTTTTCTCATTAAATCTAATGCAAATCTAAAAGACGGAAATTGAGAATTACAGTGAATTTGACAACAGTTTCATTAAACTGCACAGTGGATTTAACCATAAAGCACAACAGGGTCCCAATGAAAAGCCTTTTCCTTTGTACATGGGAATTTTTCAGACCCTTGTGGGTACCCATGTCAAATCCAACAGGATCTGGAACCTCCGATTGGATTTTTACCTCACCAAAAAAAATTAAATATTTCTCCCAATTACCTCTAATGTAATATCTTGGAGCTCTAACAATATTGGTTTGTTTTCCATCTCTCTCTTCAGTGTTACTCTTCATATGACTTAGAAGGCCAAATGGAAGGATGGCTGCTGTACTGCTGGGAAAGGCACCTAACTTTCATAGGGTTGAGCTACAGACAGGTGGCCTAGGGTGTCTATATGAATGTTGTAGGCAATGGAGTAAACAAATTACCAAGAGTAAGTTTAAAATCATGTTGTTTATTTTGAAGAGGGATCCTACAGCACCAGAGTTTATAATTTATCAGAAAAAAATCAAGAGGAAGAAGCCACACTTGGACAACATTGGTTTGTAGAAAATAATTAAATTGAACGAACAATGAAAACAGAACTAAAGTTGAAACTGTGCACTTGCGATATCAAATATCAATGCAATCACTTTGCAGCAGATAATATGCATGGCAATTAAGAGCTTTTTTACATTATATTATAATAAATTCATAATTCATGCATACAGTGAGAGCTTTTGGAAAGGAGCATTTGAATTTAACAAACACTACCACTCATCATCTGAGCAAAGATGGCAAAAGGAATTTCAACATTATTTGCGATCTAGAAAATTGAACCATCGTTGTTGCTTTGTGTTGTGCTTCCCTTGCACAGACTGCAGTGCCTTCTGTCTGCTTTAGGGTGTGGCATCTGCCATTGGGGAGGAAAAACTGGCATGTGTTGCCTTTTATAGCAGACTGATTTCATTGTGCTGAGGGCCTCAATTTTATAGCCTCTTAGTTCCAATCTTGTAGCCGAGTTGCTGAAACAAATGGGAGGAAAAGGAGTTAGTGGTATGAACTCTTCAGTTTAAAGCTTCATCCTTTTTTTCCTCTTTTCCCAGGGAAAACATTTCAAAGTAAATCTGTGTTAAACTTCTCCAGGTTATTTTCCCGATTGGAAGGAGTTGCGGAGTGTGTCAGGAAGTACTGTAGTCTGCAGCCCAGGCGCTATCAGATCTTAGCAGATCTTCAATATATGTATTTTTGCTCAAATATAAATGTCTCAGTGTGTAAGTGTGTAATTGATTTTATATTTTATTTTATAGTACACATGTAAATAAATACACACAAGGAGACATCTATATTTTTATTTGCATATGAAAGACTTTAAAAATCAACTTAGGTGGTTTAATGTGTATAATTAGCGTGCATTTGAATATAGAAAAGAAGAAAATCCAGGAGATAATGTCAAAAAGGCTCACTAACAAAGATGTAGTATTCTCTTGGCAAAAGCTGATGAATGATTTGGCATGAATTCATCTTACGGTTCTGTTATTCTCTCTCGTACAAGGATGATATATCCCTTTCTAGCAGTTTGCATAGAATTGCAATTTGTTGTTGTTACAGACTGTAATGACCCTTGGGTATGCACCTGATTCCCCCCACTAGAATTACTCACCATTTTTTTCCCCACTCTGTGTTTATATCTGGGTAGTCATATAACAGTTTTGCACTTGCAAAGGGTACCAAAAAACCCCACACAAACCCACCAACCAACCAAAAAAGCCAAACCCCCAAAAAAACCCAATTGTAAAACAGAAGTATTAGCAAGATGTACTTCATGAGCACTGAGACTTTTCAAAACTAACTCCATAATGCAAACCATAATATTTCTGACTTTTCAGACAGAACTAAAATTAATAGACACTGGAATCACACTGTTCATACATTTATCAATAATCTTTGCATGTAACTCACCATTATAGCATGAAGCTTCTGCTCTTTAATGTTTTCACAGTAAATTCAAAAATGCCTACCTATTTGTGACAGCCTCTTCCTTGATATGCTGTGTTCTTCTCTACCATTATGATTGAATCTCCTATTTATCCATTTTGAAATTTGAAAACGTGCTTACCTTTAACAAAGCATATAAATATACTAATTTAAAACATCGTGGTTTAGACCCTTGCTGTATTGAAAACGTTCACTAATATCCCAGTTTGCTGTATTCATAGCCAAGTATTTGATCTCCCAAATGCTTTCATTAGTTGAACATAATGTGTGACTATTACCTCTTCTTATACTAGGATATCACTTGTATTAAGATAGTTATAAAAAAAACTTCAAACCGTTCTGGTTCAAAAATGTAGGTCAGCAGCAGCTTTCTATTTGGAGCAAGAGTTACTCAGAATACATATTTTGGGGTTTGTGTTACTACGTTTTCATGAGTGTCTTGTGCATACTAGAAATTATATTGTTTGGGGAAACAATTATGAGACTGAAAATATCTTTCTTTTTGATCAACTCCTGTTGAACTGCAAATAAGTACACAGAACATATTGAAAACAGCCCTATATATAAAAGCATCATCAGTGCAAATGATCGTTAGAATTTGGAGACAGCTGGACAATGTGGACAACTGCAAAGATGCTACTGCTGCAGAATTTTAGGTTAAATTTTATAACCGTCTGCACATACAGTATAAATCTTCAGGGGGAGGGTGGCTGGGGGGAAAAAAATCCAAGTCTAATTTCTCCGTCACAAGCGCAAACGTGTCCCTGCCTTCGGAACACGAGGCGGCTGCTGAGCACGGCACACGGGGCTGGGGGGGCAGCGTGCGGCCCCCGAAAGTTTGACCGCTCCATCTGCTCCGGCACAGCTGGAGCGCATGGCGGCCCCTCGCCTCCCGCCCGCCGAACCGGCCCGCGCGGGGCCCCGCAGCACCGGGGACAGTCCCGCTCCCTGCCCCGCCCCAGCGGCGTTCGG